>CM035417.1:74349089-74386589 GCA_020310875.1 Ceratopteris richardii | reverse complement strand
TGGGAGAACATAGATGCACAACACCATCTACCACTATTCATGGAACTATAGATTTTTGTGTTATTGGTCTAGTAATCTTCTTTCTTTTCTCTATTATGTTGTATTGAATTTTTATTTCATGTTATAAAACCTAAGTTGTGTAGGAAATTGGCTAGAAGATAATGCAAGCCTATGAAGACGATGGTAGTGGGAATAAGACAATTGACTCTAGAAGTGCAAATTTTAGGAGGAAATGAAACTATAATCATAACAAAAGCAATAGTGGAACAATGAACTTCTAAAGATTGATCCACTAGTGACCAACGTTCATCAAAGGAAAGCTTGATTGTACAAAGTTCAAACTATATAATGCGCTTTAATCCAACCAAATCTTGGATTTGTATGAGCATCTAAAGTTAGTTTTGGTTGCTCATCCTAAACTATTGGAGTTTGGTACCACTTGATCCCAGAAATCTTGTAGTCACATAGATCTCCTATGGGCATGGAAATTTAGGAATGTAGATTTACTTATCCTTTGAATAATAGCTACACTAAGAGTACTCTTACATTGGCTCAATATACGTCTACCTAAATATGTACAAGATTGTTGAATAGGTATTATGCATACCATAAGTACAAAAAAAAATAGAACTCTTGTGGTGAATAAAAACCTCAATTTTCTTTCTCATTTTTCTGAACCGCTACAATTTAAATGATTTAAATCTCGATGCTAGTGTACATTGCACATATTTTTTGGCAAAGTGTGTTGGATTTCAAGGTTTGCGAAAGCACACGAATGACACAAGGAAGAAGAAGAAGATTGGAGAACAACACAATATTGAATGTATTACCAAGCGAATCTTCAAAGTTAATTAGTCCGTTAGGGTTATAGGCATATAAACTGTGGGGGGGGGGACCTCTTAATGAGGGAGGAAAGTGCCCCAACAATCCTAAGTGTGTTTACACACATCACTATTGAAATATATCAACAAATCCCCCTTGGAAGTGATTTGGTGAACAAGGAGCTGACACTCATGTGTAAGAAAGTTCTAAGCTTATGTGGATAGAAATCAATCCACAAAAGGAAGTAAGTCCAAAGCTTTGCAAAAAGCTGTAAACTTCTCCCTAGGCAAAGCCTTTGTGAAAAGGTCTGCAATATTATCCTTTGGGCACATAAGCCAAACTGATCTTTCTAGTAGAGAGTCTCTACTTGACATAATGATAAAACATCTTGATGTGCTTTGTGCGAGCATGGAACAAAATTTGCTTTGACCTCCACTAAGGTGGAGGCAGAAGACTGACCAACAACTAAATCAACCAAAAGGCTCCACACACTCAACGGTCTCTGTGAAAGTTTCCCTATACTCAAACCTTATAACCAGAAGTGGCCACAACATGCTCAACCAAGATATGCATTAGCTACCAAGCATGAAACGAAAACCATTGATGGACACACTAGTGTCATAGCAACCACTCGAGTCCGAGTCAAAAAAAGCATGTAAATTTGGCGGTAATGATTCCCCCTTGGGATAAAACAATCCAAGTAGTCGGGTAGCACTCAAGTAGCGAAAGATGTGCCTTAATATCTTGCCAATGCTTGACAGTTGGGCAACACATAAACCTGCTCATTTGAAGGACAACAATTTGAATATTAAGCTGAGTCATGCACAAGTAAATCAAGCATCCAACAACCTTCTGATAGAGAACAACCTCGAATGCATGTTCCGCATCGTGAAGACTCAACTGTAAACTTGTTTTCTTGGGGTGGCAATAGGCTTGCAATCTTCAAGGCCAAAACGTTGCAATAATGTGTCAATATGTTTTGTTTGATACAAAGCTATTCCCCCGTAAACTTGCATAAACTAAATGTCGAAATAATGATGCAAATGCCCAAAATTTGACATCTCAAAAGAGGCACGCAAATCAACCTTAAATTTAGCAATATGCTCCTCATTACGACCATTGAGAGTAGCATATCATCAACATTTACAACAATGATCAGAAGTACATCATCTCTGCACGCTTGAAATATAAGGTGCTCTTAGTCGGAGACTATTCGCAAAACCATGTACTAGCAAGTAGGCATGCATATTTTCATACTTAGCACGTGGCGCATGCTTCAATCCATACAATGTCTTTTTCAACCTGCACACTTTTTTATCATGCCCTTTCTGCACAAAACCATAGCGTTGAAATACACACACTTCTTCATTAAAAAATGCATTTTTAATGTCCAACTGATGTACATTCCAACCATGATGAGTTGAAAGTGCACAAATGCTACAAATAGAGGACATTCAACATGTGGGAGGGAAGCTCTCATCAAATCAATGCCCTTCTCTTGAGCATAACTTGTGGCAACAAGCTTAGCTTTGTACTATTTTTGTCAAGCTTATGTTTCAACTTGTATAGTCATTTAGTGCTAATGGTCTTTTTGCCTAGAGGCAAGTCACATCAAGACCAAGTACCATTCTTACTAATAGCATCATATTTTGATTGCATAGGAATGATCCAAATTTTTGAATTTTGTACTTCATAGAAAAAAACGTGCTGATTCTCATCAGAAAGACCAGAGACAACCACTACATAATATTCTGATGCAAGAAAAGCATTATGAGAGCTTGAACGAGTAAGATATGAAAAAGATGCATCTAATTTGCTATTCCTCAAACTCTACACCAGCCATTTAGGCATAGTTTTTGCCTCTTCGATGTCAGCCCGCTCATCAATAAGTGCATCATGTAAATTTGTATTAGAAATGGAATGATCTGCGGACATCATCATTTGAAACCTGTAAAGGTTGAGAAATTTCCTCACTTGGACCAATGCTTGACTGTCCACCTCTAAAAAGAGGAAGCAAAGTGTCATACATATCCTTTGAGCTAACTAATGTCTCCTTGGTACATAAAAGTAAGGGGTTAATTGCATATTCCACAAAAGCAACACCACAACTAATTAGAATGTGTTTAATTACAATCTTTCCTTTCAGAACTATACCCAACAAAAAAACGTTTCACTTCTTTATCATCCAATTTTTTGCGTTGTTATGGCACTAATACATATGTATGACAACCAAAAATATGAAGACGAGGAACACATGGCTTGCGACCATTCAAATCCTTATATGGAGTGATAGACTCTAGTGCTTTTGTGAGACACTTGTTAAGTACATATGTTGCACATATAACTACCTCAAGCTAGAAGCTATGTGGTAAAGCCTAATTTTTTGACAATACAACTCGTCACTTCCATGAGAGACGTGTTCTTCCTTTCAACAACTCCATTTTCTTGAGGTTTATACTGATGTTTTATTCCAAACTCAGCCAGAAATGCATTAAACTCAGAAGACATATATTCCCCCCCTTGATGAGAATTGAGGGCAGCTATTTTACATGCTAATAGATTTTCAGGTATAACCAAGAATTGCTTAAAACATATAAACACCTCTGACTTTGCTTTCAACTGATAAACCAATGCATACATGGAAAAGTCATCAATGAAATCCATAAAGTATAGGTAATTCCAAATGACGGTGTCCGCATAGGACGAAAGACATCACTATGACCAAGGTGTAATATATGTGCAATAGGGCTTCAACGCCCAGGAAGTGTGCTCCCGAAGTTTTGTGTTCTATATGCGAGCTAGCCCCTTACCTTGCCTAAGGGCTCCAATTGCTTATTGGAGTTGCTCCTGCAGCGGATGCTGGTACTTGCTAGAAAGCTCACGAAACACACGAAAATATAGTATGCACAATCGCCCTCTCTCTCTCTCTCACAAGGGAAATGAGAAGAATGAAGGGAAGGAAAGGATATGATCAAAATTGGTAGAATTTTGCGGAGGCGGAGACGGAGGTAGGGAGGGAGTAGGGATGATGATGAGGGAGGTAGAAAAGTAAGAAATAAGATTTTATCTACGAATTCAATGTCATGTCTCTACGTCTTACCATCATATGCTTATCCTCGTAGCTCGATCCCCGTCAATGACATAAGGGAAATGAGAAGAATGAAGGGAACGAGAGGATATGACCAAAATTGGTGGAATTTTGCGGAGGCGGAGATGGAGGTAGGGAGGGAGTAGGGATTATGATGAGGGAGGTAGAAACAAGATTTATCCACGATCCCAACGTCACTTCTCTATGTCTTATCATCACACGCTCCTCTTCAAAGCTCGACCTCCGACAATGGCCCCAAATTTGGTGTCACTCTAGCACAATGATAAGTATCAATGTGAGGAGATCCACCTCATAGTTGTCAATCCGAGGAGACATAACAGTGGTATGACGACCATGAGTAAGTGAGAATACAAATGCGTGAGTGAGAAGCATACTAACATGCACACAAATACACACACACATGCACAATATGTAAGACAAAGAGATGGAACAATGGAGCCTTTGATTAACCAAAAATAAGTTTACAATGCTCTTAGTTCATTCAATTCCCAACAATCCATCTTCAAAAATGAGCTCTCTAGCTCCTTTTGTAGTTTTTGACTAGTTTTAGGCTTGTTCATACCAAGTGTTCCGCCTAGTTGAAAATTAGGTTCCTAAGCTATTTTGGAGTCTCAAACAAGTTCTAAAAATTATGAAAATTGGTATGTATAGATCTAGCACTCTTCAAAGTCGAGAACTCGGTTTGAACAAAGTGGAGTTGGAATTACAAAAAACGGGATTTACAATGTAATGGAGTGATGAAAATGACTATTGATAATTGTTTGATTTGAAAAAGAATTGCTTGGCCTACTCGTCGGATCTACGTTGACTTCCTTGTCGACTTTGTCCTTCTTGACCTTCCCTCTGCCCTGACTCTCTTTGACTTGACTGCCTCATGCTTCCTTCTCTTTTCAAGCTTCCTGGATGGCCTTGGCTATTGCCAACAAGAGGCCTCTGCGACAACCATTCCAACGTCTTTGTTTCTTGCCTTCTTTGAAGCTAGTTTAGGACAACTCTTTATGGCATGATCATTTTCCTTCCAATACTTGTAAAACTGTTTCTGCTTTTATGTTTTCTTTTTCTCTTTGTCTTCCTTCTTTGACTTTGCAACATTACAAATTTGTTACCTCCCTTGAAGCTTGTTTAGGACAACTCTTTATGACATGATCATTTGCTTTACAGTACTTGCAAAGCTATTTTTGCTTTTCTATTTTATCTTTGTCTTCCTTCTTTGACTTTGCAACATTACAATTTTTTGCTTACTAGTAGATGAACTCCATTTACCTTTGCCCTTGTGATTAGCTAAGAAAGCTTGGTATGTAACACACATAGTGCCAAGCACGGTTGGAAACGGTCGGTTCGGACCGGTGGAAAACGGAGTTTCGGAGTTTCCAAAAATTTGGAAACGAGGAAAACGGTAAAAATATGATTCATGATATATATATATATATATATATATATATATATAATTTATAGATACACACAATGCACACACTCAATGCTCATACACATACATACATGCATTGAACATTCAGACTTTAGTGCATGCAGCACGTCATACATAGATGAATCATGATAGCTAATGCACACACACAATGCACTCAAGTCTCATACACACACATGCACTCATACACACTTGCTCCATACACACAGAATGCACACATACACACTTGCTCCATTGTACATACACACACAATGCACATGCGCTCATGCACACACATGCACTCAAACACACGTGCTCCATATGCACACAATGCACACACATGCACTCAAGTCTCATACATTTATAGTTATTAGTATACTATATTATATATAATATATAGTATATACATACACACGTCATACATTCATAGTACATACACTGTTACACAAGACACAAAAGTAAATACTAAATACATATATGATATGTCCTACTTACTGAATGGAAGAAATAAAAAAAAATGGACAAAATCAGAAAAAATCAGAGGGTTGAAGTCTAAAGGCTGAGAACCAAGGCGCTCTCTCTCTCTCTCTCTCTCTCTCTCTCTCTCTCTCTCTCAGGCAGCAGGAATCAGACTTTGACAGTCGTGCAGCACAAGGCTTCAACAAAAGAGGCAAAGAAAAGGTAAAAAAAAAAAGAAAAAAAAAAAAAATAAAAAAAAAAAAACTGGAACAAAGGGCCTAGAAACGGCGTTTCTGGGCCGGTCCGTTTCCCAGAAATGGCCGAGCTGTTTCGGCGTTTCTGGGCACTATGGTAACACACATAATAGATCTATTCTGCTTAGGCTGATCTTCCTACGACACAAAAGAGACTAACTCCTCAAATGTAAAGGCATTTGGATTGCCTATCATCATCAAACGAAGAGTAGAAGCAAACTCTGATATGAATCTAAAAGACAACTAAGAACAGTCTGCAGAAGTGAATTATGTGGCAAGATTTCATGAGCAAAAATCAACTTAGATCTCAAATATTTGATCTTTGTCAAAAAATTGTCCATTGAATCTTCTTCATTCATATGCTCACTCTTCAAGTGTTTTTTGAGGTAATAACACGAGCCTCATTTCTTGCTTGGTATAATGTTATAAGAGTATCCCAAGCATCTTTTTCTTCCTTGCCAGAGTGAATGTGAGGGATAATGGCACATTTGATAGAGAAAACTATCAATGAATGTGCCTGTGCATCTCTTCCATCCCAATGAAGTTGCTATGCAGTACGTGCAACACAAACTGCAACACGACGAGAAACGAGAAAATTGAAGATCATCATCTTGAACACCATGTGCATCACCTTCAATCACTGTATCTGTAGATGTAGTAAGACATTTTTCAACAACTTGCACAATATTCCACAACCCTTTTTCTACCAATACATGCACCAATCTCCATGTTTTTGACATCAAATTGAGAGTGGCTGGCCACACTTGATGTAATAGTCCACTATTGTAATAGACAAGAAGACCAACACTCCTTCGAAGGTTACAATCATCAAGCTATGGAACACCTAGTTGGAGATCTATTTGTCTAAGTTTTCACATATCCATTCAACTAAGTGAATATATGCCTTGTGTTTTCTCATCTCTAGACTCTAAGACTATGTCAAGAGGCTTGAACCATGAATTTGGTGTTAGAAATTTCAAGCAAATTCACTAGGCTACACATGCTTGTCATGCACTACACACACATTATCACATTACACAATGTACATACACATTGTATTTGTTGCAAATATACATTGTCATGAATTGCCACAATGCACCAGCCATACATAGGAACGATGTACATCACTTTTCTATTCAACATTTTCATGAGAAATCTGCCACCTCCACAGATGCATAGACGCACATATGTGTGTGTGCATGCACGTGCCCTCAACAGAGCCCTCAAGACTCAACTTTCAAGGCTCATAATCCCCTTGAATTTAGAATGATATAATGTGCGTATGCATACTATAATAACCCTTAAATATAATACTACCTTGTATATGTATTTATATATGTTTCACATGTATTATAAATATAACTCTAAATTTGCTAGTACGATCCCATACCATACGTGAAGCATACAAGATGAATCATACAGAATTAGACATGAGGCCATGTCCAAGAGTAACTTGTGTGAGATTTACACATGCCATATCCTATCAGCTATTACTTTGATGCTTTTTCTTTTCCTATTTATTACTTCTGTTTTGCATGAGGCATTGTCATGGCTGAATCTGCCTTCATGCTCAAAGCAGTGCCAAAAGCTTGGTTCTGTGTGCCTGCACAGGTGTGTGTCTGCGTGTTTGTATGGGTTGCATGTGCGAGGACATGTACTTATCTTTAGTTCCATATGACATTAATGAAGATGTCATACTATTTGGTTCGCACTAGAAATCATGTGATTGACTGTCATATGCTTATAACTGTATCTTTATTTTGTGGGATGAGTCTGGGATTTTTTCTAGGTTCATCTATGTGTGAGCTATATGCTGCTGACTGATTGTCCAATGTCAATGCTCTGACGAGGGTTCGGGCATAATCTAGTAGTGTCAACTGGGGATACAGAAATTGCTATGATTAACAAAGGGAGTAGTTTGGACAGTTGGCCAGGATAGAGCAAATTGTGGAATAGGTGCTAGATAGGGAAACATATATGTTGGAAGGGAGCTGCTATTTTTCACTTTAGAGCTACCTTCTATATATTCTGAGAATTTCATACACCTGAAGAAACTATTATGACCAGTAAAGGAGTAGTTTGAACTTTGGCCCTACAGAAATTGTTATGACCGGCAACGGAGTGGTTTGAGCACATATATTTATTTGTGGGCTGTCTTTGTGAAGTTATCATCTTAGCGTTCACTTTCACTCAGATTCTATCCCCTTGTTTCCTTTTCTTGATTGGTAATGCTATAAACATTTAAACACAGTTTAATACGACTCCTAGTTTGTACAACGTCTATCCATAGTTTAATTTGAGGGAATAACAGCCCTAAGCTATTTTTGTTATGCCACTGAATATATCCTAATATTTGTTCACCTTGAAATCGGTTAGTATTGGAAGTGGCAACCTATGAATGAAATTTTAACCAGATGTTTTGCCAGAGTTTATCTTGCTGAAGAAAAACAAACCATTCACATTGTTCCTGTATGTATATATGAAATTCTTGATAATTGGAAAGTCAGTTTGATTGTATTATGATATTCTACTTCGGCTTTGTATGATATCGGGATGACTGCATGTCTTTTGGTTGTACTAAATCTATTATGGCTTTGACTGGAATATTCTGTGATGAATGACCAGAACTCTCGTGTATGGTGTCTAAGTTCTGAGAATACATGGACATTAGGTGTGGTTCAATCCACAGGTAATGAAGAATCTATTGTGAGCACCATTGATGGACAGGTATTTAAAATTTTCTTCTTTTGATTAATTCAAAAAATTGTAAAAATTTGACTTGATGAACCTTTTTATATGCAGTCACAATCTTGGACCAATCATCTCTTAGTAAAAGTACCTTCTTCAAAAATTTTACCAGCCAATCCAATAATTCTGGAAGGTGTGGATGATCTTATTCAGTTGAGTTATCTCAATGAGCCTGCAGTTCTACACAACCTTCGTTTTCGGTACATGGGCAATAAAATATATGTATGTTTACAATCAAGATTGTTTTCTTACACTTCCGCTTGGCACTCTCTCTCTCTCTCTCTCTCCCCCTCCTCTCTCTTTCCCTCTCTCTAATTAGGTGGATTCAATTTTATGCAGACTAGAGCAGGCCCAGTCCTGGTTGCTATCAATCCTTTCAAGCAGGTCTCACTCTACACAACTGATTTACTTGAAAGCTACAAAGGCAGTAATAAAGAGGTCCTTGGTCCTCATGTGTACACAGTGGCAGAAAATGCTTTTGCAGCAATGATGAGAGGTGTGCCGTATTCGTCTTCAGCAAATTTTTGTTATTGTGATTATCATAAAATAGATCTTATAACAAATAGTGCATGGTATTGTATTTTTCAGACGGAGTGAATCAGTCAATAATCATTAGGTATGTATCTGCAATAGAGGACGTAGTTCCGTGCTGCTAATCTTCCCAATTAGTCTCACAATTTTGTACTCTCTAGTGGTGAGAGCGGTGCAGGTAAGACGGAAACTGCCAAAATTGCTATGAAATATTTGGCTGCAGTTGGTGGAGGTGGTGGAGTGGAAAATGAGATTTTGCAAACGAATCCTATTCTAGAGGCTTTTGGAAATGCAAGAACTTTGCGGAACGACAATTCTAGTCGTTTTGTGAGTTTACTCCTGATTTGTGAAATTTCTGATATTATTAATGCTGGACCAAGTTATACTTGCAATTCCATGCTTTTTGCAGGGAAAATTAATCGACATTTTCTTTGAGGATTCTGGAAAGATTTGTGGGGCAAAAATTCAAACTTGTAAGGAAAATTCAGAAACAAGTCCTTAGCATCAATTGATTTTTTGTTTCATCTGGATGCATTTTGAACCAGTTTATGTGTTAATAATTGACTTTGTACTAACCTTTTGAACTGAAACTTCTTGGTTCTGCATCTGTGATCAAAGATTTACTTGAGAAGGTAACTGAGATGGGGTCAGCCCTTTCTTAATTTGTATTTTTTTGCAATATCACCTCAATGATGTTAGTATTTCTTTATTTCTTTGTTGTTGGTACAATTAGTCTCGAGTAGTACAACAGGCAATGGGTGAGCGATCCTACCACATTTTCTACCAGTTATGTGCCGGTGCAGATGAGGTTCTCAGAGGTACCATTTGTTTTGAGGCTTTGCATTTATGCTTTCTATTTTTATACATATATAATTTTACATTTTGTTCTTTTAAGTTTTTTGGTTTTATCCAACTATGTGCTACCTGATGTAACTTTATTTATTCATATATTTTTCGGCAGAGCGTATCAATTTGAGGCCTGCCAAGGATTTTCAATATCTCAATCAAAGTAGCTGTCTTTACATCGAGAATGTGGATGATGCATTGAGGTTTCGGGCCACTGTGGTAAGATATACTGTCATCCATATGATTCTACAGCTTGAAGGAGGCCAAGCCTCACATTAATTATCAAAATATTATGCAGAATGCAATGGATGTGGTGCAAATCAGCAAAGAAGATCAGGAAAGTGCATTTGCAATGCTTGCAGCAGTATTGTGGCTTGGAAACATCACTTTTCGGGTCATGGATAATGACAATCATGTTTATGTTGATGATAATGAAGGTGAGACTCCCTAACAATCTGCATTTAGAAATGCCTTCTTAATACTGGGGGAAAATGTGCTGCTCTGTTGTGCCATAGATTGAATGTACTGTATGATGCTGCAAGCAGGGAGTTTTCTTCACTAAATGTGTTAGTGATGAAATGAATTTCCTATGAGTGACCTCCAGTTCAGCTGTTTGTATGCATATAGAGTTTATCTATACATAGGTATGGTTCAGCCATCGGGTTTCTATATGCAGTTTCACACTTGACATCTAAAGAGCATTCTAATGTAGGAATATATATGTAGCATACAGAACGTGATTAAATAACAACAAAAGAAACAACATACGAAGAGAACTGGACAAATCCCTTCAACCAAACCACCCCCCCCCCCCCCCCCCCCCCCCCCAAAAAAAAAAAAAAAAAAAAAAAAAAAAGTATTTCTTTTCTGTTATTATTATCATTAGTTTTTATTTATAGTTCAATTTTATTTTTAAGTTTGCTTGTTTTTGTATATACTTATCTAATCTTATTCTTGTCGGAATTTGGTGTCGTCGTATTTTCTAATGTATACATGTCTGTGGTCAATTGTACTTCACTTTATACGAATTGTTGTTGCTGTTGTTTTATTTCTAATGTTTGTCTGTTTGTGTTTAATGCTTTTTATTTGTATGTTTGATGAATCTGCATTTACGAAGGTATATGTGGACATTAATTTTAGAACTTTGTACACAGACAGAGGCCAAAGTTAGATAATGATGCTTCTTGGGAAGCATAATCATGTAAGTAGTGCCAAAACACAAGTAAACTCTCTCCATGTCTTTAGTTTCTCCATGTCTTTAGTTTCTCCATGGAAGTAACTGAAATTGTATCAATAAGAGAAATCTGCAAAAATGAGCTGAGAGCATTCCAGAGAAAGCTAAACCATCAATAAGTCAGCAAATGTGGTATGAACCATCATACGAGTTGTTAGTATAATCACTATCATGCTTATGATTATTATTATTCTTGTACTCTTCTTGAAATAACATATCTTATGAGGGGATTTCCAAAAAGGGGATCATTAATATTGAGTGTTGACATCAGCTTTCCTTTGCTAAGTATTTCCAGGGTGAGTTAGTGGCATATTTCCTTTCTTTGACATTAATAGAGAGTCAAAGGCTAGCATAATAGTTGAAAAGTGTTTAAGCATGAGAAGCAATAAGTGCATTACTTCTCTTTATGTCTATGGGAGAAACGATTTCTAATTCCTTTAATATGGACATACATATTTTTATTCACACACACACAAACACTGCTTGTATGAATAGAGAGTATATTTAAATTTCAGTCAGGTATATTCTCCTCAAAATAAAGTTGCTTTGCAACAATGTATTGTGTATGACTCACCTTGAAGAACTCTAGCCATTTTCACTTTTGGAAACCCTTAGAATTTTTTAGCAGTAAGAAAATTTGTGAATACTATACCTCTATACAAACAATTGTATTTTTAACGAGTTGTTACATTTGTCCACAACTGATGTCGGACATAGAAAAGCTCTTGTGAGGCTACACAGAAACACAGATTTGATAACATTGAAGTATGGGGTGTACTCTTTGTTGTTTATCTATAAAGCAGAGCATATGCTATTCAATACCACTTGCCTTTTGTTAACATCGCGCGCGCGCGCGCGCACACACACACACACACACACACACACACACACACACACACACACACACACACACACACCCACCCACCCACCCACCCACCCACCCACCCAGTGCCCACACGTGCACACACACACACACGTGCACACCCACACACACACACACGTGCACACACACACACACGTGCACACACACACGTGCACACACACACACACGTGCACACACACACGTGCACACACACACGTGCACACACACACACACACACACACACACGTGCACACACACACACACACACGTGCACACACACACACACACACACACACACACACACACACACACACACACACATGCACACATGCACACATGCACACGTACACGTGCACACGCACTCTCACACACACATGCACAGCAGGTGTGCACACATGCATTCACACGTACACCTGCGTGTGTGCGTGCACACACAGGCACACACACATGTACATACATGTGCACACACATGCAAAAAAAAACGCCCCTTCTAAAATGGATAATGTTCTCATTTCCTGCGTTCTAAAATTTGCTCGTTTCTTTTTCTGGTTTCTTTTAAATTTATAAAAAGCATATTAAATTAAAAAGAAAAGAAATGCAAGAGAATTAAAGAGAGGTACAAAGAAGGGTGATGATTCTTTTGTCTCCTACATGCGGGATTGACTTACTCTTCAGCTCTTATAAACGACAAACACCTTGTATTGTTTAAAAAGGGGAGAACTCTCACAGCTCTGAATTTCTCTACTTTTGCAATCTAGGGATTTTTCTAAAAACCACTCCCAAGAGGGGTTGAGAAGTTGGCTGCACATATTCCCTTCAAGATTTTCCAAGCAGCTTCACTCGTTATGGCATGCGAGAGAGCCAGTAGCTTCGCAGGGCAATGCTTGTTTCCAACCGACTAGATGATCCAGCAAGAGGGACCTTTGATGCTTGTCCAAATCTCGACACTCTAGGGGCTAGAGAAGAAAAGGTGACGATGTCTTCTCAACCACGTAGAAATGTTTTGCACCCAAAATACACTCAAGGTAATTCAAACCTGAGAAAAAGAAGCAAAGTACAAGAGAGTTAGGAGGAGATACACAACAAGTTAATTGTAAAGTAAAGATGTACATTAATATAACATTAATTATATGCATGCATATGTTGATAGTAGATCAAGGATCCACTTTTAGGAGCAGTAGTCTTTGTGGATACCCCATAAACAACTCCATGGGACAAGGTAGTGATCATCAATCATAAATAATTCCAAAAGGGACACTTTCATAATTTTAAAGTAGAACAATGGCTCGATGTAAACCCTTATATAGACTATAAGTGAATTGGTGACTTTGGGCTAAGGCAGAGGTACATGTGCTACTTTGAGCACATTCTGGGTGGGCCCGAGCTAGGCGAACACCTATTGGCAAATGCCAACACAAGATGCTACGCGACCACCTACTTTGGGCAGCACAACATGCTGGACGATCACCTCTTGGCAACATACTCGGTGACCACCCAAGAATTTGGAACTAGATGACTATCTCATGCTCAAGGCTGACTACTCTTTAGCCCTTCAAGACTACTTGGGAAACTTGGAGGACACATGGTGGGTTCCTTGCCCCCCATAGTATTGACAATATAAATGTTTGTGGGAGGACCACCTTTTGACATTCTAGTAACGGCCTGAGTCTCTGGCTACATCTCCTCTTTTGAGCGTGATAAGTCCCATCACGACTAATATCTTCATCCTCCTCTTGTGAGCTTGAGAAGTCCCATCAGGACTAATATCTTGATCCTCCTCTCTTGAGCCTGACAAGTCCCATCAGGACTAATATCTTGATCCTCCTCGAAGGCCCTAAAGCCTCTTAGTCTATAAAAAGGGGTATCTTCGAGCCTAAAGATTATCTCTAGTTCCCCTAAAGAGGCTTTGTTTAGCAAACTCTTGAGCACTCAACCCCTTTTTATCTGTAGGTGTCCGCCCTATCCTTTGAAGGAAGTCCTTGCCAAAAGGTGCTCGCAAGGGGGTAACCTTGGTTTGGGCAACCCAAAGGATGCCTATTGTATTACCTATTGTATCTTATCCAGTGTAAAATAGTGAGCCTAATGAGTGTATTGTGAAACCTAATAAATGCTCTCTATATTTTACTCCAAGAAACTTGTATCTTGCCATTTGACTATCTCTTAATGCTTCTTTAGCATAGTCTTAATTGAAGAAGGACATCCTAAGAGTAATGCATTTTGCATTCCTTGCAACCACACACTACTTCACCATCTACACGTGAAAATTTGGCACACTTGGTGGGAAAGGGCCTTAGAGACTCCAATTTCCACTTTTCGCTTTTCTCCAAGTTCCACTTCTCTCTTTCCCCAACTTGGCTTCAATTTGGCGGACCGAGTCTCTTTGGTGACCTCTTAGTTTGGGAGACTCCTCCCGAAGGGATTCCTTCGTTGGGCAATTGTTCGGTCTTGGTTGTGAAACTCCTGCCCAAGGGGACGACTCCTTGGTCTAGATGATTCGTGCCCAAGGCAACTCCTCCCCAAGGTGACTTCGTTCCAAAGTAACTTCACCCTTGTGTGAAGTCCTAGATACTATAGTGCCAACTTCACCAAGTGATGATTATTCTCACAATGGTGACTGGTCTATGACACGGACTAGAAATTGAAAGGAGCCAATTGAACCCCAAGAAGACTCCAATTAAGAGCGTCTGCATGAGAAAGCCAAAGAAGCAAAATATTGCTACTTCTAAAAGGAATGGGAGTTCCTAACCTAATGCAAGGCCAACCTCCAAATGTGCAGTGGGTGGGACTAAGTCTTTTCTCTCAAGAGAACCTCGTACTATTGGTTTGTCCATTCCCACCATCTAAGCAAACCGTGCATCTACTCAAGGGAGATCTGGAGGAAGAGCTTGCCCAAATCTCTTGGCAACACCCATTATATGTTTCCATTATGGTGAATGTGGGCATTCCCAAAGTAAAGATTCAATGCCAGAGGATGCGCCTCCATGTTAGAACTCTCGGATTCAAATGGTCATTATGCGAAGGATTGGCTGAAGAGAGCTCCTTACACCAATAACTCAAGTAATTCCTTCCCGTTGCACATGATCAAAGCTATGACTTACTCTCTTTGAGGCACATTCTTCTAACTATAGGTGCTCTCTTGCACTCTGTTTTGTCTACATATTCCCTCATTTAGTAAGGAAGAGTGTGAAGTCTCTCTTTCTCTTGGATACTAAAGTTCTAAGCATTTCCATAACAAGTTCCTTAAGGAGGAATCACATCATTTATACCCACAAATATTTTTGGAATAGGCGGGTTGGAAGTTGGCTACTCTTTCTTCCATCCTGTTTTATGAACTCTTTCATGGAGTTTCTAAGGCCAAGTCTCTTCCATATTTGGTATGGTTTTCGCCATCTCCACTTCCCTTCTTGGCACTACTCTAGGTATCTGAGGACTTTCCTTCAAAGATCTTGTGATGTTCTAAGGTGTATCCTTAGGTTTCATTCGCTTAGTGAATTCTTGGAGCTGAGGTTTTGGAATTTTCACGTTCTGTATGGGAATAACCTCCTCTTTCTAGCATAGCTTAAGAGACTTCTATTATCCTCGTATGTAATGCTAACCTCTCACGTTTAAGCCTCCTCCTATATATGTGTGTTTAGGAAAAGTATGTGTGTTTTGCTTTCTCGTTGTCTTTCACTTTTCAATATTCTCTTTTCTTCCAATCTATATACATAACCAATAGTTCACTTTCCCGATATTTCACCTCTTGGATGACGATTGAGCTAGGTCCTAGATCATTTAGAGAACCAATTGTCCAAACAACTAAGTCAATTCCAATGACAAGGTAGACTTGAGCTTTGAATTGGTCAGAACACGGTTGAGACATAGTATCCTACTCAAGATGGAATTTCCACGTGAAATTGTTACTAACACCTCACCATCGGCCAAGTTCTCAGCTTCTAAGTCTTACACATCATTGGCACGATCCACACACCCGATAGGTTGTGACTTGCTTGTCCAAATAATGGCCTTCTACAAACTTGACAACAATTGTTTTTTTCCATAGAGCAAGTCCAGAGGAAGCTCTCAAACATATCACATTGTGATTTAGTCCATCTAGGTTTAATGCAACACCTAGAGCATTGATGTACATATACTCAAGAGCGATACAATACTCATTCTCAAGCTTGGATACAAATTCCTCTCTCATAGGTTGTCCTTGCATGTCATTGGAGCATGGCATGATTTCAAAATCATTTTATGATTCACTAGAATCACTGAAATCAAGTTTTCTAGTAGGTAAAATGATTCACACTCCTCCAAAGAGATGCCACTTGTCGTTTTAGTGAATTGCCCTAGTGCATATGTCAAATTTCACCTTGTTCCGACCTCTAGTTCATTCATTATCAAGTTGTTAGGGCTTTGAGTACCTGATTTTGGTTTGCTATGTTTTAGGTGCCCAAATTAAGTGCCGTTTATTCCTTTGTCTTTGAATGTACAACATAAGTGCCATTTATTCCTTTAGAAGGCTTTAACGTTCACGAGAGGTTGCTAGTGAGATGATGCCACCTCTAGAAACCCTAATTTACTAGATCTTGCTTCTCCACGTGTTACACTTGAAAGCTTATGCCACAACCCTGTAGAACAAAGGCCAAGGATCATAAATATGCCAAGAATTACAAAAACTTTGCCCAAGAAATATCGTTTCCTTGAATAAGTGTTCCTTGAGAGAAATCATGATTTTAGCAGCCCATTGTGACCTCTTGTTGTCCCGGACCCTCATGTGAGAGCAATCATGATGGCTAAAGAGCAATCACAATGTGTGGACCGGATGGCTAGTGGGTCCTCTTGATGTCTATAAATCTGATGGCAATGTCCCATTGGTGAACATCAATGAGCAATAGGTATGGCTTGTTCATGATGTGATTTCCTTTATCCGATGCCTTGGTAGTGATGGTTGTGAAGCCCTAGCGGTGTCCCTAATGTGGTGGTGATGGCTCACAAACTGACATAATGGTGGAAAAACCGACATAATTTCCCACATGTGTTGAGAAATCGTAATGGTTCTTGAGCTCTTGCGATGCTTGGTGGGAAACCGTGATGCTGTTCCCCACATAGACACCCAAAAGATTTCTCTAGTTTTTCACAAAATCTTTACCCTTTTTTTCGGTGAGATTGTGGCCTCTTTTAGGTTTTGGCATGTGTACAATAAGCATCCACAAACTTTTAACGAAAACAAAATGATTTCCTTGAAAACGATGTCTCATCTACTTTGGACACTCATTATTCTCTACACGCATATCCAATCAAGTGAAGCTTGCAGGGATCTACTAGATCTTATCTCAAAGAGCTTGCATATAAAATTTCAAGCCAAAAGGATTATCGAGCGACAACTTCATGAGGAAGGTGTTAGAGGATGGCTTGATCACTTTGATCAATAATTTCATAGAATCTTGTAGATGCTCTCACTAAGTGGCTACCCGAGGAAGAATGTCAACTATGTATGTAGATGGTGGGAGTTAGCTTAAAGGAGCCGTCTACGCTACGCCATTTAAGTGGGAGGTTGTTTGACATAAAAGCCCGAAGGCCTCTTCTTTTTATATTTTGACCCTTCCATGTGATTGCTCTCTTTGAGATCTTTCCAAGTATATTTTTATTATATTTTTTGGTCCCTTAATGGGGGGAATATAGGCATTTATATGTTGTTTAAAGACTTATGATCACTTTGGTTTATTCACATTTGGCCAAATGACCAAAGTCTTCATTTTATAAAACTAAGGTCCTATCTCACGTTTTAAGGCAAGGGACTTTTAGAAACTTTGTACATACTTCCCAACAAGCTTCGAAAAATTCACTCTCTCTTCTCTCCACCATCTCACTCTCAACTTCAAAAATGGTGCAAATGAAATCAATTATCAGCTTTTGGAGAATAAGGAGAGGTGTATAGACTTGAAAAACAGCATTTAGGAAGCATGCAATCTCCTTCTTTACATCTTTCAAGCCATAGTTGCATTGCAATATGTTGGGATGCATTGGTAGCGTTCACAAGCATTGTGTACGCACGCTGCGATCATGAAAAAAAAAAGGGGAGCTTCGAAGAGAGTGTTGGGAAGATCCATTGGTCCTCCTTGCTCCCATCTTGCTCTCCTCTTTACTCACCCCTTGCTCTTTGACAGTGGACAAAATTTTCCATCTCAGCCTATCTTCCATCGTTGAAGCCGTCGAAGCTCCCTTGTGAGTTGTGGCACCATGCCTAAAGCCAAACAAAATTGTTGGTAGTATGTGACGTCTTTAGGTAAGTTTGAGACCAAAGGATTAGAAAAATGGACGCAATTACAAAGGAGGTGGTGGGGCTGATCGAATTAAAGCCCCCCTATAGAAATGAAGATGATCTTCTCCAATTATAGATAAGCTCCAAGTGGATATCCTCCTTGTTGTTGGAAAAGGAGCAAAAACCCTAGCTGCATCCCTCAATGTTGATACAAAAGGAAAAATAACTCCATACCTCCAAGGTTGAAAGTGATGTCTCCAAAGTCAAGCTCTAAGAGCTCTCTCCATGAGATGATGAGATGTGTGCTATGGACCTTGTTCTTTATAGTTTTTGATCCATGATGAAAAGCAAGATAAAAAAAGCTTTAAAAAACAAAAAAAGCACATTTCGAAAAGCGCTGTACCGTTGGATTTTTTGAGATTTGTTTTTTATGATTTTTTTGATATTTTGCAAGTTTTGATGTTTTGAATATAATATATAAAATATATATTGCTCTTGGCTCTTAGAAATTGCTTTGAGATTGCTTTTGACTTTCAACTTGGAATTAGAATTTGACTTTTGACCCATCAAAACTCCTTCAAATTCTTCATATGATATATCATTGGATGCGATAAAAAATCTCTACAAAATTGACCAAATTTGACCATCTTTGAACTTGGTTTGATGGTTGACTTTGCTTAAAACGGAACAAATCTGAGAATATTGTGCAACCTGTCTTGTGGAAGGTAGCATTTCCAACAAGAAATAGTCATAAACTACTTGTAAGGCTATTCTAACTAGTTTATTGAAGAAGTTAAGCTATCTAAAATGAAGTAATTACTTTCGAGTGTTTCACATGCTCTTGGGAATTGTAAAACTGTTATATGCCATAGAAAATGGGTTTGTTCACTTCTTGCACTCTTCTTCAATCCATTCTTGCTTCTATGTAGATGGACTTCTTTGCAAGTTATATGCAAGAATATGTAAGAGCATGCTTCTTTCTTAGAATTTATTAGATCCTCCATGGTTTCGCATTGTGATAGACAAGGTGTGCCTTGATAGAATTCAATTACAAAGAGGCTTGCCTATGACCTCCTTGTGACATTCATCAATGACCACATACGAGTATTTACAAAGAGGTCCATTTGTACTTCCTTATGACGGTGTTGTTGAGTGTATTGCTAATGGAGTTCAGGTGATACTTGGGGGTGTGGTCTAATAAAGCTCTATTGAAGCCATCATGCACAATTAGGAAGTTAGGATGAACACTTCGAAGATCTTGCTTCTGTTGCATGATGCTTGCTAATGACCATAAAAACCAAAAGTTATTCACCACTATAGTGCAATCAACCATGATATCTTAGTCATCCAAATTTTAAATTAGATCAAGATATTCAAACAATGCTAGTGAAGTTGCATTTGGTATCTAATCGACTATGATAGCCTAGATTCTTTTTCTTTTTTGGAAGAAGACACTGCAAATGAAGATGCTTATTAGGGCAAGAACTGTAGAAGTTCCATAGGGAGGGGGCAACATGATAGACGATGAGCTTCCAAGAGATGAAGTATATGAATTTGTGAGGTTGGGAGTGGAGGATGTGGTGGAGTTTGAGCAACTAGATGGAGTAGGGTTGGTTGGAGGTCGACGTCTTGGTAGGTCTTTGCTGAGAGTGATGGCTAACTTCATGCCATCATTGCAATGACTCGAAACACAATAGATGAAGTATGTCATTCCTATTGTATTTAGTCCAATGATCATATCTCCATTTGTGTAGTGTGTTATTAGCCGAAGAGCATGATGTGTAATCTAGTTCATTCACTTCAATTAGATTATGAGCACTATTGATGAAGTTGAGGGTATCTCCAATTTTGAACGTTTTACTAGGAGCCCAAGTAGCATATTCACCAAAAGTCCACGTAGAATTATTGCCCACTTTGAAGTTTGTGGTCACAACACCACTAAAGTGGAGGGTATCTCCAAGTATGAATGCTTTGCTAGGAGCCCAAGTAGAATAATCACCAAAAGTCCAAGAAGAATTATCACCAACTTTGAAGTTCATGGTGACAACACCACTAAAGTGGAGGCCATCACCATCATGACTATAACCTTTGCGCTTAGCACCGCCTACCTCTTCCTTGGAAATATAGTTGGTTTACCAATATAGGTGGGCAAATAGTTGACTATATGGTTGAACTCATTGTCGACTATAGGGTCGACCATTATAGTCAACCAAGTGGTTGACCATCATAGTCTATTAGGTTGACTAAATGGTCTTCATCTAAGTCAAGACTCTAGCACATTGATCTCACTTTCGATGTCAAGCAGACCCGTGTGCTCAAAAGCACATGAATAAAACAGCCAGTGTTAAAGATACAACCAAAAGGTGCAAATCGAACTCTTCCTACGGTGAAGTTTGAGAACGTACGAATACCGTACGGGAAGCCTAAAATCTTAAGGAACCTACTTAGTACCGTACTAAGAAGTACCGTACAAAGCGTACGGACCATAGCTTACTAACTATGGTCTAGGTCGAGTAGATTGAGCTTACTCTTCGAAAGATGTAAAGAAGACTAGTATGCCCGAAAGCACACAAATGCAACAAGCAATGTTAAAGATACAACCAGAAGGTGCAAATCAAACTCTTCCCCCAAGTTAAGTGCGAGAAAAGGAACAATGTGATATCTTCATGGAACATCCCATCCACAAGGCATACATACAATCTAAAGAGGAACTCCAATAATCTCATGCAACAAGAACCTCTCGTAGAAGTCAAAATTTTATAAAACACATATCAACAAGTATGTGTGTATGATTTACTAAGCATGAGTATTAGCTTTCGAAATGAAGTCATTGCATCCATAGTAATCTGAATCGTACATTCACTATAAATGCCGAGAAAGCACCTCCCATCCCTCATTATTTCCCTATACTTGGTGTATATATCTCAGAATCCGTCTCTTCGGCTCCTTTAACAGATTACAAGAACCCAAGTTTAATGTGCATCGAGGGCTCTAGGCTAGTAGGAGTAAATGTAGATGGAGAATTAGGCATTAATCTTATGCTAGATTATACTCTAACCCTTCTTAAACTCAAGCCCTCTAACGTTGCCCAATCCATTCTTGCATTTGTTGGAAGTCAATGTACATATGGTCCATTTCCAACAAATCCATATTTTGGACTTAGCATTTTTTGTACAGTTTGGGTAAAACTTTTTAAGGCTAGATAGATAGAGCTTGGCGAGAGCTATCTAGTGGTATGCTTCTTTTCTTCATCAGAGATCAGAGTTGGGAGAAAAGTCAAACCCTAATTCAGCCCAAAATGGAGGAAGAACATTTTTGAGGGACCAAACTCAAAATAAGCTAGGTCAATAAGTCAGTATGGCAAAAAGCATCTAATTTGGGGCGATCAAATTAAAGCCAGGTCAGTTTGAAATCAACCGTTAAAAATAACGTTGAAGGCTTTTTAAACTTACGAATAGCTTTTTCGCTATTGGATCGCTAAAGCTTTATGGGGAGACACTACAACTATATAAAGAGCATATGGGCATACTATTTGGACAATTGTTGAGCTAGAGTTGATGCTTACTTGTGCCAATCTTGGAGTTCTGAAGCTTTGGAGGTGAAGGAAGGTGAAGGAGAGGCTACTCTCTTGGAGCAACTTGACTTGAGAGATCAACTTCTAAATGTAGGAGTTGAGATATCAGATGAAGAAATGGTAAATATGCTGATTAATTCACTTCCTGTCTCATATTGGTCTTTTATAACCACTCTTACCCTTACAACAAGAGATAGAGAGGTTACATTTGAAGAGTTAGAGTTCTTGTTACTTCAAGATGAAGATCAGTTGAAGGGAATGGAAGAGAATGAAGAAGCACTTTTATCTTCATCAAAGGGTAAAAAGAAGAAGAAGGATAAGAAGGAAAAGCAATCCAAGATGGAAAGTAAGTCCCTTTCACCTTCTAGTTCAGATTCTGTTTCTACTACATCTAAAGAGAAGTCTTCTAAGAAGAAGGAAGCATTATGTCACTATTGCAAGAAACCTGGACATTTCATAGTAGTTTGTCAGAAAAGGATTGCAGCAGAAAAGAAAAAGGAATCAAGTAATGTTGCAGAAGATGATGAAAAAGGGAAATCTCAAGGTGGTTCTTATGCCTGTAGCATCATTGAGGAAGTAGCTTTTGATCAGGCAGCTTTACAAGTTCTTTCAGCAGATCCTTGGATATTTGATTCAGGTGCTTCAAAGCATTTGACAAGATGCAGAGAAGTATTTTCTTCTCTTTCATATTCTTTAGGTAGAAGAGTTACTATTGCAGATGGCAATGATTTGGATGTTGTGGGAATAGGTACAGTAACCCTAAAGTCAAGCGAAGGTGGTAATTTTCAGATTTCAGATGTTTTATATGTACCTGACATGAAGAAGAATATGCTATCTATATCTGCATTTTTAGGTGATGGTTTCAAAGTTGTATTTGAGAGAGATCTTTGTAAGATCTTGTCACACAAAGATGAGAAGTGTATTTTGCAAGGTGAGCACAAAGGAGGGATTTTTATTTTGTCAAAAATCAGTTAGGCATATGCTGTCAAATCTTCGTCACCGGTGGAAGATATGAAGCTATGGCATGAAAGATTTGGACATATTAGTTTTGGAGCTCTCAAGAGTATAAAAAACAGAGGTATAGTTGAGAGTTTACCCTCATTCGAGCTACTAGATGATTCAGATATATGTGAAGGTTGTCTTGAAGGTAAGATGCATAAACTACCTTTCAAGAAACATGGACATATTACAACTACCAAGAAATTGCAGATTATTCATTCAGATGGGAATGGACCTATGAGAGTAGACTCTATTCAGGGTTTTAGGTATTCTGTTTTATTTGTTGATGATTTTACGAGATACTCATGGATCTATGGTCTTAAATTGAAGTCAGAAGTCTTTCCTATATTCAAGAAGTTTGTACCTGTGGTTGAAAATGAAAGTCAGGTAACTATCCAGATTCTCAGAAGTGATAGAGGTGGAGAATGCTTGTCAAATGAGTTCCGGACATTTCTTGAAGAAAAAGGTATTACTCGACGCCTTACTAGTGCTTATACTCCTCAGCAGAATGGTATTGCAGAAAGAAGGAATAGAATACTTGTTGAGATGATGCAGAGCATGATGGCGTCCAAGAAGCTTTCACCAAAATTCTACAACTAATCACATTTTGAACAGGTCTTCTACAAAAGCATTAAAGGTAATTACACCTTATGAAGCATATTATGGTAGAAAACCTAATGTGAATTACTTCAGAGTATTCGGATCACTTTCTTATGTACATATTGAGAAAAAGGATCATGGCAAACTAGATGTAAAGGCAAAGAAAGCTGTTTTTATTGGATATCCTATTGAGAGCAAAGGATACAGGTTTTATGTTCCACAGACAGGTAAAGTTATTCTTTCATGCAATGCTTATATTGCTGAAAATAAGATTTATGATAAAAAAGCAGAAATTCGAGAGTTCATTAGTGAAAATGACTATGGATTTTTTAGAAGGAATTTGGATGTACATATTCAGCCATATTAGGAAGGAGTTAAAATTCCTAGGAAAGAAAGGATTGAAGAAAGAGGAATTTCACAACCTTCTACAGAATCAGTTCCACATGAGACTTTAGTTCCAGAAATGCAAGAAAGTACTAGAGTTCCAAAAAGTCCTAGTACCTCATAAGGACAAGTTCCAGAACCTGTGGAAGCTGAAGGGTCAGAAAGAGTATCACCACTATTTAAGGATACACCTACTTGGTTATATCAGACATGGAAAGATAGTGGTATAAAGACTTTTACAGGAAGAACAAGGAGTCACTAGACAACAACAACAAAAAGAATATGTAAGTTTTGCTGAAGACTTTGAGATTCATGATATTTTAGCACTCACAACAGTTGAAGATGAACCTGCATGTGTTAAAGATGCACTTAACATTCCTATTTGGAGAAAAGCTATGCAAGAAGAGATTGATTCTATTCACAAGAATCAAACTTGGAAGCTATGTGAGTTTCCAGAAGGAAAGAAAGCTATAGGTGTAAAATGGATCTTCAAAATCAAACGGAACGCAGATGGTACTATTGACAGGTACAAAGCAAGATTAGTTGTCAAAGGATATGCACAACAAAAAGGTATTGATTATGATGAAACATTCACTCCTACATCCAAGATGACAGTTATTAGGTCAATACTTGCTTTAGCAACACATTTTGGTTGGAATGTATATCAACTTGACATAAAGACTGCTTTTCTAAATGGTGATTTACATGAAGATGTATATATTTAGCAGCCAGAAGGTTTTGAAGAAACAGGTAAAGAACACTTAGTATGTAAGCTTATAAAAGCGTTGTATGGATTGAAACAGGCACCTAGAGCATGGTATGAGCATTGACTAGAGATAGTCATGAGAAGATGTGCCGATTACTGAAGCTTGTACCAATATGACATTGAAGTATGAGATGGAAGTCAATGTACATATGGTCCATTTCCAACAACTCCACATTTTGGACTTAGCATTTTTTGTATAGTTTGTGTAAAATTTATTTAGGCTAGATAGATAGAGCTTGGTGAGAGCTATCTAGTGGTATGCTTCTTTTCTTCATCAGAGGTCAGAGTTGGGAGAAAAGTAAAACCCTAATTCATCCCAAAATGGAGGAAGAACATTTTTGAGGGACCAAACTCAAAATAAGCTAGGTCAATAAGTCAGTATGGCTAAAAGCATCTAATTTGGGGCTATCAAATTAAAGCTAGGTCAATTTTTAGCGATCGCATATTTTTAATGAGAAAAGCAAAATCAAACATAAAAAATAACGATGAAGGCTTTTTAAACTTACGAATAGCTTTTTTGCTATTGGATCGCTAAAGCTTTATGGGGAGACACTACAACTCTATAAAGAGCATATGGGCACACTATTTGGACAATTCTTGAGCTAGAGTTGATGCTTACTTGTGTCAATCTTGGAGTTCTGAAGCTTTGGAGGTGAAGGAAGGTGAAGGAGAGTCTACTCTCTTGGAGCAAGGAGTCTTCTACAAGGTGGTGGCAGCTATCTTTTGTAAGTTAACCTTATTTTCTGTTTTTAGGGTTTTTGAACCCTAATTTCAGAATTAGGGTTTCCTGATTTTCAGATTTGTTGCACTTTCTTGTGAGGTTAGGTTCACTTCGTTGCTCATTCGCTTCACACACATTCAGATTGTAACAGCATAATGTGAAATTCTGTACATCATCATCTTCTTGGCTATTCTTCCATTTAGTGAGTGCACCACATCATATGGTTGAGTAGTACTCCCATGTTGTAATTTGGCCATCTATATTTAGTGAGTAAGAACTTTGCTTATGTTACTTATCCTTGTCTCAAGATCTCTTTCTTTCTATCTCTCACTTATCATCTTGTTTAATCAAGTGTGTATGCTTAAAGGTTTTTAGTATTGGAAGATCCCGGAGCCCCAAATTTCAATAGCCTTAGTTAATCAAAGCTAAGTTAGTCCCTTGGGGATATTAGAGAAGGTGCTGATTGAGATGTAGGATCTAGTATTTGTGCTTGAATTCCTAATAATTGCATTGCGAAAAGTTGCATGGTTGTCCACGATTGGTCTAGTGACACCGTGGGGGTGGTGGTACATGATGCATAAATGACAGCTTGGTGGGCCACTGGCTACTTTGATGACACTCTTCCTTATGCAATAAAGGTTAAAGAGCATAACACATGACGAAAGAAGGTCTAGGTGACTTGATGAAGTGGTTGAATGATGTACATAAGCTTTTTGCTTTGTACTTGAAGTCACAGGCAGGAAAGAACTACTGTAGAGTCAGCTATCTTAGAAGAACGAGCCAAGGACCCAAGTGGGCGAGGGAAGCTCCTTCGATTGCTGAAGAGATTATTAATCATCTATCCAAGTATCACTAGGTAGTAAGTACAACTAGTGAATCCATATTCCCTATGGAAGAGATACCACTGGGTTGGCTGCAAGAAAAGGAGCATGTTATAAGGATTGATGACACTCCAACCTTCCTTAAGGACATGTTGTTGGAAGGGAGCATACCTAATGAGTTGGTTAACCGAGAACCAATCAAAGAGATAAATATGGGAGATGAAGACAACCCAAAGACTCTTCTTCTTGCTACATGGTTATGGGATTATCCGAAGCTACTTAAGGAGGTAACATCTTTCATGTATGCTTTTAAGGATGTATTTGCGTGGAGTTATAAGGATCTTATAGGAATCCCTCAGGAATTGGGCATCGACACCCTTCCTCTAGTCAAGGATGCTTGACCTATCCGATGTAAAATCTACCAGCTCAATCCAAAGTATGCTAAAGCGGTCAAGAAGGAAATTCAAAAGATGGAAGTGGAAGGTATAATTGTGCTCGTGGAACACTCAAAATGGCTGTCATTAATGGCCATTGCACCAAAGAAGTTATCCTACAAAACAAGTGTTTGTGTGGATTTTTGCGCTTTTCAATAAAGTAACTCTACCATATGGATTTCCTACCCCTCTCTCCAAGCAAGTCATAGAGCATGTGGCTGGCCATGCTTTCTATGAATTTATGGACGGGTTAAGCGGCTGTAACCAATTGGCCATCCATCCAGAGGACCAAGCTAAGATAACCTTCATAATACCTCGGGAGCGGCTGTAACCAATCGGCCATCCATCCAGAGGACCAACCTAAGATAGCCTTCATAACACCTCGAGAGACATCTATCTACATCAAAATGGCTTTTGGGTTATGCAATGAACTTGTCACTTTCAATAGGATGGTGTATATTATCTTTGGTAATCTTCTCTTGAAATTCTTGTGAATCTCTATGGATGGTTTCCCGGCTTTCTCAAGAGTAGGAGTGTGCACCACACCAATGGAAAATGTTCCCAACCACCTAAAATAGTTGGAACAAGTGTTTTGGCATTGTTGGGAAATTGGTCTCAAGCTCAACCCCAACAAGCGGCATTTTTTGGTAACACAAAGCACTCTCCTTGGCCATGTGTTCTTGATTCTGTCATGAGGGCATGGCTCAAGATTGAGATAAGGTTCTCTCCATCCTCAAATTGCCTAGTCCTGTGAATGCCAAAGAATTACAAAGCTTTCTAGGCCACATCGGTTATCATAGAAAATTCCTCTCCATGTATGCAAAAATTGCACTTTTTCTCTAGATTAAATAGCAAGGGTTGTCCCTTCCAATGGATTATGGACCCTAGAGGAAGAGGCATCCTTCACTTATTTGAAAAAAACACTAGCATCTTCTGCTATCCTCGTCTCTCTCTATAGGTCAATGTTACATAATCTAAGGATTGAACCTTAGAGTGAGGATGAGAGGTGGGGAATTCTCCTCACCATTTACCATACCTTTTGGTAGGAAAGGTGGGTGAAGAAAAGATGATTGAGCTTAGTGCTCTACATTGAATAAATGATTTAATTTTTACATATGAATGTTGATCTAGTTGATATTGGTGAAGTCAAAGATATTCCTCAAATCCCTCAAGAGAGGGATATCTTTGCCATGCTTGTAGAGGAGTCTCAAAGATTTTACGAGAGACTTGTAGCCTCCCTCAAAGGGGTAGGTAATAGGTACTAAGACTTACACATGTATGCACATTGTTAAGAACTTCTCTTATGCATATGCATTGTGTTATGTGTAGGTGATTGATCATTGCCATCTACTAGTCATCATCCATGCAACTATATTTCAAGGAGAGGTGAACGACATGGAAGGGGAGATGGATCCTCTACCACTCAGAGAGATCATCCAATTGTGTGAAAGGATTGGGAGCAAGAGTCGACTTCATATTCTAGTGGAGATGATGATGTGGGACCAAAGGTTGTTTAGAGTGAAGCTACATTTGGACATAGAGAGTCTCATAGTACATCTTCATGGGATAGTACATTTGATGTTGAGCCCATCGAAGATATCTCTATTGAAGATATTGCAGAGTCATCTTAGTTTGTATAACGTGCTGCATACTTTATGTAGAGAGGGTGATAGTGATTATTTGGATCATGGATGTGTCATGTATAATGATTCTTTTATCTTGTTTGATCTAGATTTATGACATAGTTTTACGATTTTTGTATGAGTAATGACTCATGAGTCATGAGACATGGCATTCATATATATATATATATTTTGCTCTTTTATGCAATGAAATCTCTATGATCACTATCCTATATATGATATGAATCATGGTTCAATATGAAATTTAAATTTAGTGTTTAAGTTAACTTTAACATATCATGCTTTCGGGTCGAGACTTGTACATCTCCTATAAGGTAGTAGATCAAGTTTTTTATGTGTTTCTATTCATCAATTAAAAAAAAAGAAAAATTAAAATGTTGCGAAAATAATATAATATTTGTTTTTTGTTTCCATTTATTAAGGACCCTACGTACCAAACAATCTAAAATCCATTTTTAAACTCGTTTTTAAAACTCTCTTTGTACTATGTCTGCAAGTAGGGTCCCTAGTGGAAGGTTGCCCTATTTGACATATTTTCTATCACATTCAAGAAGCACTACATGATTCAGTGTGGAAGAAAACGATGCAAGAGAAGATTGATATTCATAAGAATCAAACTTAGAAGCTTCGTGAGTTACCAAAAGGAAAGAAAGCTATTGGTTTTAAGTGAATATTCAAGATCAAAAGGAAAGCGGATGATATATTCACATATACAAAACAAGGTTAGTAGTCAAAAGATTTGTAAAGAAAGGTATTGACTATGATGGAACTTTTGCACCTATAAGTAGAATGACTATAGTCAAAGTTGTTCTCTTTAGCTGCATTTTTTGATTGGATTGTACATCAATTAAATAACTTTTCTTAATGGAGATCTACATGAGGATGTCTACATTCCACAACCTGAAGGCTTTGAAGCTAATGATAAAGTACATCTTTTTTGCAAATTGATCAAAGTATTTTATGGTTTGAAGCAGATATTAAGAGCATAGTATGAGAAGATAAACTTCTATCTAGCCTCCATTGGTTTTAAAAACAAATCTTCTCCTACACTTGAGAAAGATGTTTTTGTTTCTTGAGAAACTACTCGAAAGTTTGGGATGCAAGCTACAAATACAAAGCCTATGCAAATTCTTATGAATGCTAATGTTTTATGACAGCGAAAAGCAGATTCGAAACTTTTCGATGTTACATTGTATAGAATTTGTGATTTCTCAGATATTTAAATTTATGCATAAGTAACTCGAAATTCATTAGGAAGCAGTAACAAGATTTTTTGGATATTTGAAAGCTACAAAGAATTTTGCCATGGTATTTCCTAAATCTCCACACTTCACACTTGAAAGGATTTTCAAATTATAATTGGACAAGTGATAAGGACACGAAAATTAACAAGTGGTTTTTGTTTCTTTGTTGGAGGATCATAGTACCTAGAAACGCCGTTTTTGGGCCCCCAAAACGGACCGGCCGTTTCTGGGAACCCTGCCGGCCCGGAAACGGCGTTTCAGGGCTGTTTTTTTCCAGATTTTTTTTTGGGGGGGAGAGAGAGAGAGAGAGAGAGAGAGAGAGAGAGAGAGAGAGAGAGAGAGAGAGAGAGAGAGAGAGAGAGAGAGAGAGAGAGAGAGAGAGAGAGAGAGAGAGAGAGAGAGAGAGAGAGAGAGAGAGAGAGAGAGAGAGAGAGAGAGAGAGAGAGAGAGAGAGAGAGAGAGAGAGAGAGAGAGAGAGAGAGAGAGAGAGAGAGAGAGAGAGAGAGAGAGAGAGAGAGAGAGAGAGAGAGAGAGAGAGAGAGAGAGAGAGGGAGGGAGGGAGGGAGAGGGGGGGGAGGGAGGGAGGGAGAGGGAGAGGGAGAGGGAGAGAGAGAGAGAGAGGGGGAGAGAGAGAGAGAGAGAGAGAGAGAGAGAGAGAGAGAGAGAGAGAGAGAGAGAGAGAGAGAGAGAGAGAGAGAGAGAGAGAGAGAGAGAGAGAGAGAGAGAGAGAGAGAGAGAGAGAGAGAGAGAGAGAGAGAGAGAGAGAGAGAGAGAGAGAGAGAGAGAGAGAGAGAGAGAGAGAGAGAGAGAGAGTCAATGGAGGGTGGTGGACCCGTCACCCAAGTCTCAAACTTCAAGGGCTTTGAGAAGTGATAGGACTAAGCATGTATGTGTGTATTACAATTTACTATGTATGTATGATATATGTATTGTGCCTTGTGCATAGTATCATGTATGATGTATGTAATATGTATATTATGCGTTCTATGATCTATCATGTATGTAATAATATGTATGCATCGTGTGTGTAATATGTATGTATATAGTATATATGTATAATGTATATGTGTGTAGCATGTAGTATGTACACAATGCATATACATATATATTATATATACACCCATATACATATATTGATACATGTATATACTAAACATGTATGAATGCATGCATGTATGTGTATGTATATACTTTATACTACTAAGTATTATGTATATACTATAAATGTATGAGTGCATGTGTGTGCACTATGTGTGTATGGACAAATGTTTAATGTGCATAGTTGAAACTTGAACTTATGTCATAGTTCAACTTGTAAATTGTAAGTTGTTCACTCATCAATGTAATAAATTAATAACGTATGAATGTTCAATGTTGAATGCATGTATGTATGAGTGTGTGCACTGTGTATGTATGTATGTAAGTATTCTCAACTCGTAGGGCTAATATGGTAGCCTTCTGGTTATGGAGATATTGTCAGATTGTATATTTTGCTTAGTTCGTATGTATGTATGTATGTATGTATGTATGTATGTTGTATGTATGTATGTATGTATTATGTATGTATGTATGTATGTATGTATGTATAATGTATGTATGTATGTATAGATACATACATACATATATTTTCCGTTTTCCCCGTTTCCTGTTTCTTGCCGTTTCCAAATTTTTGGAAACTCCGAAACTCCGTTTCCGACCGGTCCATACCGACCGACTTACCTATGCATATATTTTTGGATGGTCGAAGTGCTCTTGCTATTGAGTTTCACTATTGCTACATAAGGACAGCAACACATGGAACTTATGTTCATACGAGTGAGAATGTGGAAGATACTTCTACAAAGGCATTATCAAGAGGAAAACATGAAGTTATGTAGATTATGAGGGGGATTGTTGGAAACAGTGTCATCTTGAGCATGAAACGGTAGTTTCAGAAAACCTTAATTTTCACTAACCATTTTCTAAAATGCTTTTGATCAAAATTGCCCCTCGAAATGGAAACCCTAATTTTGGTCAAGTATTCTAAAAAAGTAAGATATAAGTGGGTTTTAAATCAAGGGCCAGGATTAAATCCTAAATAAGCCTAAGATCAAGGGCTGAGATTTCATGTGCCCCAACTAAAGTAAAAATAAAGCATAGGTGAAAGCTATCAAGGTTTTTGGTGAATTTTGGTGCAAGAATCTTGTAAAGGTGGCTTAGGCTTATATGTAGAGCACTTGGATTTAACACACTCATATACTCTTGGGTTTATATGTAGAGCACTTGGATTTAACACACTCATTTAACACTTAGCTAGGGTGCTGTTGGTTGATGTTGTGCTGCTGCTTGGTGTTTCTTTGCTGCTTCTACCTTTTTTACACACACTCTTAGTGGTTATTTCTGTAAATAGCTGCTGAATTTCTGTTCCACATCTATCTACTAGCTGTACCAGGTTGTTTTTAGTTATTTACTTCAAATAGAGAAGTGTTTGCAGCTGTCTACATCTGAGGAGTTGTTACAACATATACAGGCTTGTTTTCACACTTACACACAACACATAGACTTATACTGACTATTCCTTGACCAGCATGCACTACCATTTCTTAGAGCTTTAGGCATAATTTTCTCATGTTGTGTATCTAGAACCATTCAGATTCTATCCTATTACATTCTGTTGTATATACACATTGTATAGTCATCCCATCACATTTAAGTTATTTTTAGAGTAGAGTTTTCTACTTATTTCAGGACTCTTGTCCGTATCTATTGTCTATCTTCTCTCTTCTATCTTATTTGGTTCAAGCTGTATATGTGTACAAGGTATTCTAGTGTGTGGAAGATCTTGTGAACCTGTCAGAGCCTACCTACTTCCAACAACTGCTTGGGTCTCTGTTGTAAACTGCTACCTTTTAGATGATGTTTGAATACAAAAATTATTAAGAGAATGACTATGATGTGGATTGATCTATTTACTGGCAGATGAAGGTAGTAGTCTATTTATATGTTGAGCACATTGTGGAGTCTGGACACTTTGGTTGTATATGATAAGTACAAGTTAAGTTGGTTCAGATTTCAGGTGAAAACGTTAGATATTTTGAAAGGTCTATCGATATGTTGACCACATTGTGGAGTCTGAACACTTCAGTAGTGTATGATAAGTCCAACTTACATTGGAATTCGGTTCAGCTTTCAGGTGAAAATGTTAAATATTTTGAAATTTCAACCTTTCCCTGTTTTTCGGTGAAATTTCATGCAGTTATGCTTCCAATCGTCGGAAAGTTGATCTGGTCTGTTCAAATAAAGCTCACCTAATTCTGAAGCAACTAAAAGAAATTGATTTACTCTAATGATCAATTTGGCTATTTTTTAATGCAAGCTTGTTTTTAAGTAGAAATGACTATCTAACATGTTGTTCCTCTTTACATATGACAACTTGAATGCTGCAGCTGTCTCCCATGCTGCAAAGCTTTTAAAATGCAGCAGAACTCATCTGATGGATGCCCTTTGTACCCGTAAGATGCGTGCAGGACATGAAAGCATTGTGCAAAAACTGACTGCATCACAGGTGCTGTTTTCTAATCCCGTTGAAATTGATGGGCCTAGACCACCATTCTTAACTTAATTACTAATTCTTTTGTAGGCGATTGACTCAAGAGATGCACTTGCGAAAGCAATTTATGCTGGTTTGTTTGATTGGCTGGTTTTGCGTATCAACAAGTCCCTTGAAGTTGGAAAGCATTACTCTGGACGATCAATTAGTATATTGGATATTTATGGATTTGAATCGTTTGTGGTAATTTTGTTTCTGAGCAAGCTCAAATTGATCAGGTTCACATTTCTGTCAAGAACTTCATTTTTTTGTTTGGCCTTCCAGAAAAACAGTTTTGAACAGCTTTGCATCAACTATGCTAATGAGAGGTTGCAACAGTACTTCAATAAGCACCTGTTCAAGCTTGAACAAGAGGTTAGCGTGTCAGTATCTGTATTCTCTTTCTTTTCCTTTTTTTTTTTAGCTCCCTAAAATGTGTGTATGTATGTATGCATGCATGTATGTATGTATGTATGCATGTATGTATGTATGCATGTATGTACGTATGTATTGACATATGTATGTATTGACACACACACACACACACACACACACACACACACACACACACACACACACACACACACACACACACACACACACACACACACACACACACACACACACACACACACACACACACACACACACGCACGCACGCACGCACGCACGCACGCACGCACGCACGCACGCACGCACAGCGCACACGTGCACACACACAGCACACAGGCACACACACAGCACACAGCACACACACAGCACACAGGCACACACACAGCCCACAGGCACACACACAGCACACAGGCACATATATACATATATTTCTTTTGTGAAATAACATGCTTTCATTTTTGAGCAGGAGTATATATCTGAGGGCATAGATTGGACAGAGGTCAAGTTCATTGATAACCAAGACTGCCTTGACCTTATTGAGAAGGTTATGTATAGTTTTTGAGCAAATTGGAATTTGCTTGTTTTCAGTACCAACATATTTAAACCTAAAGATTCTTTAAGGATGTGTAACTAACATAACTCCCTTTGAAATCATAACAGCGGCCTCTTGGATTGATTTCTCTCCTTGACGAGGAATGCACATTCCCAAAGGGTACAGATTATACATTAGCTGAAAAATTGAAAGAGCACCTGGCAGGCAATGGTTCTTTTAAGGGGGAAAGGAGCAGAGGGTTTCGCATTCAGCATTATGCTGGTGAAGTATGGTGAAAAATGTGCCGTCTTTCAGGTGCATATTAGAAGCATGTAGTACGTCTGTTGAAAATTTGTAATGTTTCCAATTTAAACAGGTCACCTATGACACAGTTGGATTTTTGGAGAAAAATAGGGATCTTCTCCATTCTGATCTCTTACACTTGCTCTCTTCATCTGAGTTGCATCTGCCACAACTTTTCGCCAGTAATTTGGAGCAGAGCCTAAAGAAGATGAAAAGTCCACTACGACGAAACGGGGCAGAATCTCACAAGGAAAGTGTTGCAACAAAGTTCAAGGTTGGTTTGGTGTCAAACAAGGGCCTCTCACTGGCAATTTACTTTCCCTCTCCCCCTTTCTCCCATGCAAATATGCCTGTTTGTACCCTGCTTTTCCCCCAACTTTATTTTATAATATCTCCTTATTTCTTATTCACTCCAACTTTATTTGTTATATCTCCCTATTTATTTCTGTACACTGCTGAATTCTGGAAGTTGACTATGAACCAATTGAATACATAGCTGGTCTGTTTCTTGGTGTCAGAGACAACTTACTCGTCTGATGCAACGATTGGAGACTACTGAACCTCATTTTATCCGTTGTATCAAGCCCAATACACAGCAACAACCAAATCTATACCAGGAAGATCTAGTTTTACAACAGCTTCGTTGTTGTGGTGTCCTTGAGGTAGTGAGGATCTCAAAATGTGGATATCCTACTCGAATAACTCATCAAACCTTTTCTGAAAGGTGCTTTTTGATTGCCTGATTGGTGTCTTTATGATTTCATACTTGACTGGTATATATGTATCAACGCTTTTTTAGTGCCATTTTGTACATTGTCTTTGGTGTTTCGCCATGTTTCTTATTTGTATGAATGCTCAGGTATGGTTTCCTTCTGTCACCTAACTTTGCAAGCCAGCAAGATACATTAAGCACCTGCGTTGCAATCTTACATCAGTTCAGAGTGCACCCAGATATGTACCAAGTAGGGTACACCAAGCTTTTCTTCCGTGCAGGGCAGGTGGAGCTTCTTTTCCAAAATGTCATTTATGCTATGTTTAGGAAAGATTTGTGCTGCAGCTGTTGTCTGAATGAATTCTATCTATAGTCAGTATTCATGTCAATCCAACCTCTTGAAATTTTCCTTGAAAACTAAGACCAAGGGTGATCTTACAGAGCAATCGTCTGTAAACAGGGGTTCACATTGTAAAATGAAGTGTAATGTTTGTTGCAGGTTGGCAGATTGGAGGATATCCGTCTACAAACACTTAAGGCAATTGTCTGCTTTCAAAAACTTTACAGAGGTTATAAAGCTCGACAGAATTTCCTCAAACTGAAAAGAGCGACAATCCTAATACAATCATGTATGCTTAGTGTAAATTGAATCAGTGTCTCTGCAAGGATTTTTTTGAATGTTCGTAAGACCTATATCATATTTGGAACTGTCTTCATTCACCTTTTGTGCAGTAATCCGAGCTAAAAGAGTGAGACAGCTATTTGAAGAACTTATTAGAAAGCATCGGGCAGTTATAGAGATACAGAGGCATGTTCGTTGTAGAGCTAAGAGGAGGGAGTATGCTAAAATGAGGAGGAATATAATCCTGATTCAATCAGGTGATTGTAATGAGATTCATATGGGTCTTTTATTACACCTCTGAAATGTTGATGCGTTTGACATAATTGTTATCCACATTGAAGATGATTTAAAACTAACATTTACAAAATTTTCATTTATGCAGTTGTTCGAGGTTGGCTATCCAGGCAAAGAGTTTTGAAGGTTCAAAGAAAAATTGAGGAAGAACGAATGGCATTTGAGGCCAAGCTTCAAGCTGAGCAGGAAATGGAAGCCACAATGATGAATGCATCAGGCACTGAGATGCTCGGACCCAACAATACAGAAATTGTGGGATCAGAGGTAGGTGTTTGTCACTCCCAGATATGTTGCCCATGTGCATCCATAAATCTTTCAATGGCAATTGCTGTTGCAGGGCCTGATGACAGACATTGAAGAAGAAGTGGCCACTATCAGAATTTCCCCTTCATATTTAGCAGAGTTGCAAAGCAGAGTACTTATAGCTGAGGCTTCTCTACAGGAGAAAGAGGAGGAGAATTGTATCTTGCGGCAAAGGCTTAATCAGTATGAGGTAAGATGGTCAGAATACGAGTCCAGGAGGAATTCCATGGAAGAGATGTGGCAAAAGCAAATGTCATCTTTACAACTTAGTCTTGCTGCTGCAAAAAAGACACTTGCCTCTGATGATAATCTAAATCAAGGTTTCAAGTATGATGAGAATTTCTCATTTAAAGGTGCTGTGGCAAAGCAACGATCTACAAGATTGGCACTGCCACAGGAAGATGAAGAGCTAGATTGGGATGACACTACATCTGTAGGAACTAAAACACCAGATCACATTTCAACACCCTATAAACAAACCTTGGACATATCCATGGGAAAAGGGGAATTAAGTACAGGTCGGTCTCTTGTGAGCCATTTGGTGAAGGAATTTGAACACCGAAGGCAGGTTTTTGAAGATGATGCAAAATTTCTAGTAGAAGTTAAAGCAGGGCAGACAGAGGCAAGCCTTAATCCTGATGATGAACTTCGAAAACTGAGACAGAGATTTGACACTTGGACAAAGGATTTCAAGGGCAGGTTGAAGGAAACCAAGTCCATTCTCCAAAAGCTAGGGAATCCGGATTCTGTGCAATGGATTAGAAGGAACTGGTGGAGCAAGAGGTCATGATTTGTACAGAAAGTCTGCAGCGTTCTTAGTAATTACCTCTGGGCACAAGCACTGGCTCCTGAGTCTGGGAATGCAAGCAGAGTATTCTGCTGTAAATATCTCATACCGTTCCAGACAAAGAATCTTCTCGTGGGTAGAATGCTGATCCTACACCCACGGTCATCAGTCATGGAAGATATACAAAGGCAATCTGATTGATTGGAATTCTTTCTCTGATTTGCAGTCCATGCTTGTTCGTGGATTCCAAAGAGCTCATGAGCTAGTATATATCGCTGTTTTTTGT
>CM035417.1:74339089-74341589 GCA_020310875.1 Ceratopteris richardii | reverse complement strand
TCACACTGTAACATATATCTACTCTTGTCAATGTGGCATAGTTGAGACTACCCACTAGACTTTGATATGATGTGATGTCCTCTATGAGTTCACCTTCATGTGAGCTCAATTTGTGATTGACCTCCATTGGAGTACCTGCAATCTTACAATCTTGCATCTTGAATTTTGCCAACATGTCCTTAATGTACTTTCTTTGAGTGAGAAACAAACCATGATCTTTGTAGACAACTTCCAAACCTAGGAAGTAGGTAAGTGAACCCAAATCACTTATCTTGAACTCTTCTCTCATCTGGTCTTTGATCTTCTTCATACCATCTGCATCATTTCCTGTCAATATAATATCATCTACATATACACATAGGTAGATGACCTCGGAATTACTCTTTTTAATAAAGAGTGAAGGATCTGCCTTGCTTGGTTGAAAGCCTTTGTCCTGCAAGAATGAAACAAGCCTGAAATTCCAAGCTCTTGGAGCTTGCTTGAGACCATACAATGCTTTGTTAAGTTTACACACATAATCAGGATAAACTTGATTCTCAAAACCAGGTGGTTGTGCCATATATACCTCTTCTGTTATCCAACCATTCAAGAATGCATTCTTTACATCTAGTTGAAGTATCTTCCAATTCTTGGAAGAGGCAATACTAAGCAAAACCCTAATAGTAGGCATCTTTGCCACAGGAGAGAAAGTCTCCTCATAATCAATTCCCTGAGTTTGTGCAAAGCCTTTTGCCACAAGCCTTGCCTTATACCTGTTAATTGAACCATCAGAATTCTTCTTGAGTTTATAGACCCATCTTGAGCCTATTACCTTCATGGATGAAGTCTTGGGCACCAAATCCCAAGTGTTGTTTTCCTCAAGTGCTTCAATCTCTTCCTTCATTGCATGCTTCCATTCTGATTTTGCTTTGGCCTCTTCAAATGATGATGGCTCCTCTTGGTTTATATCCTGTGCTATGTAGATAGAGTGTTTAGTTACTAATGAGGTGTCAAACCCATACCTTTCTGGTTTTTTCTTTTCCCTCATAGATCTTCTTAGGCCATGATGTGATGATTCTGCCTCATGTCCAAGTTCTTGCAATTTTGCTTTACCTTTAGACTTCCATGCTTTGATCTTTTCCATCTGAGATTCTTCATCATCCTCTGAGGTGTCTTGTTCTTCAATCTTTGGTTGTTCTCTACCAAGCTTTGGAAAATCTTCTTCAAGATCATATGGTAAATTGACCTTCCTGCATGAATCTTCATACCATGAATTGTTCTCATCAAAAACTACATCTCTGCTTACCAAGAATCCTTTGTTGGTAGGGTTGTATAACCTGTAGCCCTTTTGATTGTTGTCATATCCAATAAATACACACCTTTCTGCCTTTGGATCCATCTTGCCTCTAACCTGTGAAGGAACATGAGCAAAAGCAATACATCCAAAAATTTTACAATGATCTAAGCTTGGTCTTCTTCCATTCCAAGACTCATATGGAGTCATCCCATCAAGGGATTTTGAAGGCAACCTGTTAATCAAGTAAGTGGCTGTAGATACAGCCTCAGCCCATAAATAATTAGGTAAATGCTTTTCATTTAACATAGACCTTGCAGCTTCAACAATTGTCCTATTCCTCCTTTCTGCCACTCCATTTTGCTCAGGAGTGTACCTTGTAATTACCTCTCTTTTGATTCCTCTTTCTTGAAGAAAAGAATCAAACTCATGGGAGAAGTATTCTCCCCCTCCATGGTCCCTGCAGATTTGCTTTAATGACCTTTCACCAATATGTGCTAACCTTTTGTGCCATACTTCCAATTCTGTGAGTGTCTGACTACCATAATTAAAGAGAGCAATGTTTCTAGTGTCCTGTAATTCAAATGTGAACAGTCTACCTGTCTTTTCACCTTTTGCAATTCTTCTGAATCCTTGACTTGGATCTTCAACAAATGCTCCTGCTTTTGTGAACCTGACTTGCAACCCTTTCTCTACTATCTGCCCAACACTTATCAAATTCTTTGTAATGGTAGGGACATAGAGTACCTTACTGAGTAGGTTGATGTTTCCATCAGGTGCTTTGACATTGCCTATTTTCTCCACAGGATGTTTTGTATCATCTCCTGTTTGTACCTCATGCTTATTCCTTGGATCTTCTAAATCTGATAGGAGTGCCACATTTCTTGCCACATGATTTGAACAACCTGAGTCTATGTAGAAAACATGCTCATCAGATTTACCTTGTGGCATAGCCATGTTCATGATCAATAATGAATCCTCTTTGTTTGAGTCTTTTGTGTAGTTATTGTAGTCTCTCCTTCCTTTGTAGCCTCCTTGATAGTTTGAATGATTGTAGTTGTTGTAGTTGCCATGAAAGTTGTTGAACCTTCCTCTTGAATAGCCATAACCTCCTCTATTGTATCCTCTTCCTCTTTGATTCCTGGAATTCCTAAAGCAATTTTCAGTTGTATGATTAGTTAGTCCACAAATAGAACATGAGTTGGAGTCTTGGGATCTCCCCCTGCC
>CM035417.1:74326589-74334089 GCA_020310875.1 Ceratopteris richardii | reverse complement strand
TCTGAGTGCACCACGACACTGCGCATGCCTAGAGCTTCTAGGATCACTAGACAGAACAACAAAATTCACCATAACCCGACCTATCGTGACACCTCGAAGTATCGCGATACCCATGACTTATCGCGACACCTCGAAGTATCGCGACACACCGGAGTATCGCAACACTCCCGACCTATTGCGACACACAGACCCCACCTATTGCGACACCCCCAGGTATCGCGACACCTCGAACATCCCGACCTATCGCGACACCTCGAACACCCCGACCTATCGCGACACCTCAAAGTATCGCGATACCCACACTTATCGCGACACCTCGAAGTATCGCGACACACCGGAGTATCGCGACACTCCCGACCTATCACGACACCTCCACCTATCGCAACACCTCGACCTATCGCGACACTTCGACCTATCGTGACACTTCCACCTATCGTGACACCCTGACCTATCGCGACACCTCCACCTATCGCGACACTTCCACCTATCGTGACACCTCGACCCGACCTATCGCGATACACGGCCTTAACGCATGAAAATTTTAGAGTGAATTTTTGAGTGAATTGAGGTATATTTGGGCTTAATTTTTGACACATTGGGATAACATTAGAGCCTTAGGAGTGTGTAAAAGACCTAGAAACCAGAGAGGAATCTCCTGAACCCTTAGAGCCTGTTTTGACCCTTAAGTGCCTGAATAGTCATAACTTCACCATACGAACTCCGATTGATGAGAGCCTGTATATATATTTTTAAGTTGGCCTTATAGGTGGAACTAAGTGTTCATAAGGTTTTGGGGATACAGTGTGTTACTCCAGGGAAGCCTGTAAATGTTGATGTGTGTTTTTCAATTACATGTGGTAATAGAGCTAAATTGATTGGTGAATTTTTGCAGGAACATTGTGGGTAAGAAAAGCATTCCAAGGCTAGCTAGCAAGGGTGAGTACCAGGCTTGGGAGAAGGCTTCCTGGGCTGGTGTAGCAGTCTGAGCAACCAGAGTATTGAGGTTGGAAGTTCTCTCAACCCTCCTTTGTCAATTCCTAGCTTAGGCTAAGTACGACTTAGGTGTGGTAATTAATTAGGGCAACGTCAGGCACACATCAAGTCCAAGAGAACTAATCAACCAAGTGCAAGCATTAAGTAGGTCTTAAGTGCAAAAACCCTAAGGGACAAAAGTAAATTTGACTCGATCACTTATCAAGTGCGAAATTCACTTAAGTATTCCCGACGACATGATATCAGACAAGATAATAAACATAATAATCAACTAAAAAGAACAAAGTGATTGGTGCCAATTAGCCTGCAATGAGAGTGTACTTGGGACCAAGGGGGTAGAGAAACCAGGCATATGAACCTTAGGTCAGGCAGACACTTAGGCCGAGACAGACAAAGCCTCAGATCTTGTGAAGCTAGTGTCAATCACACTGCTAGGTCTTGGGCCCAGCAATTGAGTGATTACCCATACACTCCCAAATCAGAAACAAGTGATTCTGAGATGTCCTATAACATGGAGAGACTAGTAGGTAGTTCAGGGGTGGCTTATCTAGAAAAGCCAGAAGGACCTTACAAGACTCAATCGGAATACATAAGGACTAATCGTCTAGGTGCTCGCATCTACGAAGACGGCCTGAGAAGATCTGTGGTCCAGATTAAGAACCCCGATCAACCCCATGGACTGGAACACCCGGTAGTCAAGTTTGAGAATGGAGCATACCTAGATAAAGAGGGGACTATATATGTAGTCACCACTCTCCCTGATAAAACAAACGAGTTTGGAAATGTGATCGCAGAGACTGACATGGGTGATATAGAGCAAGGGAATTTAGAGAGAGAGCCAAGAACTCCCCGTGGTAAATCTGTCCTGACCAAAATCATGACTCCATAGTGGATTCCACAGGATAATAAAAGCATAGATTTGCTTTTAAACCGAGAAACCGATGAGGCTTTTTGGAGGTATAAACCTGCCCAGCCTCAGGAAGTAAGTGCTCTCATAATTTATGAGTTTAAAGACCCAGAGAGTCCAGGCAAACTAACCTACCTAGACAATGCATCAGAGAGGATCTTCGTGGTCACTGAGCATGGAAGACGTGCCTACACATGGAAGGGTGAATTTGTTTTTCCCCAACCACGGTCCAATATGTCCTACAGTCACCAAGGAGCTGGCACCTCCCAGGCTCATGGAGCTCAAGGAGATAGAAGTAGAGACAGACCTGAAGTAAGCTTTGCCAACTCCCAAGAAGGAGAACAGGGACGGATAGAGAAGAAACCGAGAGATTTAGAGACCCGAGAAACCAAAGAAGTGCTGATGATTTCCCTTTGCCAAGACCGAGAGAACACACTAGGACCCTAAGGCCATCTCAACTGGTGAAGTCCATGAAGAATTACTTCGATGGCACTGGAGACCCTTACGACCATGTGGCTGAATTCAAGCAAGTATTGAAAGCTGAACAGGTAGAGGACCTATTCACACAATACAATGCTTTTGGATTAACTCTTAGAAACACAGCTCTTACGTGGTTTCAACCACTACATGAGCGGTAGTTTAGGAGCATAGACCAACTCCTAGAGGCATTTATCATTGAGTTTTCTAAGAGTGGCATAAGGCACAATACCTCCTCCCTGATTCACAACTTTAAGCAAACACCTCAAGAGACAGTCAGACTAGCAGGAATACGGTTCAGGCAATACCTAGAGAGGTGCCCAATGCCTGAGCTACCCACACCAGCCAAGCAAGTGGCTTTGTTCTTAGATGGACTTCTGAGCACCAAACTCAGGTCATATGTGTATCTGAAGGACCCCAGAACTATAGAAGAGTGCGTGCGCATGTGCATAGACATTGAAGATAATCTAGGCGAGGAGTTAGAGCTATCAAAAATCTATAAGGATTCGGATAGCTCTAGTAGTCTCACATCTGGTCAATCCACATCCATTGAGGAACTTGCAGAGAAGGTAGCTAAAAAACTAGGTGTCTCTAGCAAACAAATTCCAAGATTTGCCCCAGTTAAGCGGTGCTACACTTGTGGAGGTGACCATATGGCAAGTGTATGTCCCATTATGGCCCAACCTCAGGTGAATCCTAGTAGCCAGTACTGCACCATAGAGCGAAGGTACACCAACCACACCGCACAAGACTGTCCTTATAACAAACAAACTGTCAGGCAAAATTACCCTCAGCCATATCCACAACAAGGTAGATATCAGAATCAATACCCACCACAGCAATACGGCAGACCACAACAACCTTATCAGCCACCTTATCAAGGGCAGCAGAGACCTCAACCGGTGCTAGCTCAGCAACCCCCTACTCCAACCAATGTAATCCCAGTGAAATATGCATCTGTTGAAGAAAATTTGAATAGAGCCATAGTGCCAGTCACACCATTACTATCAGATAGTGATCCAAGTGACCATAGTTTTGACTCCACACATATTGACAGCCCACAGGCTTACTACATGCAGTCACCCGAGCATAACGAGTCATACTATTATGAGTATTCAAGTGAAAATAGTGGGGAGCCTGAGTACGCAAATGTCATGTACACAAACCCCAACTCTAGATCTCAACCCAGGCAGGTACGACCCCCATTTCCTAGACGACCATGCTTCAGATGTCAGGGAGATCACCTCATACGTGATTGTCCACTGCCTGCCCCTACACAACCCCAACCAGTGACAATTCAGGGTTTTTGTCAAGACTGCGGAAAGGAGCATCTCCTATGAGATTGCCCAAAGAACCCTAATAACATGCCTAAAATCACTCCTATCAACGTCATTGGGTTAGTGGTAGACTCTACGGGAAGTATAACTTCCACAACCCCAGTGCATGTGGTCACTAGAGCCCAATCCTTGCAACAAACCCAAGGAGTAGGGCAGGAAAAGATTCCTGAGGTTAGAGAGACAGAGAGTATAACCAAGAAAAGGACAAGAGCTTGGAGAGATAGCCGGGAGAGAATGAAAAGACAATGGTCACAGAAAATGAGCGAACTTGAAGAAAGCTTGAGAGAAACCAAAGCAAAGATAAGTGAACTCGCATCTCAAAACCACTCTCACACCACCCCTCCACCACCTTTCCCTTCACCCGCCAATCCATCTTCTTCCATTCCCCAACCTTCTAATACACCACTCGTAAACCACCCACCACCGAGAGTAGGATCAGTCCTAGCCGATCCCACTCTTGAGGATCTAGACATGATGCTTAGGGCATATCAGGCCAGAATCCAGGAAGGGCCAAATGTGACAGATCATGACAAATGTTACCCTAGAGCTGACCTAGAGATAGAGCGAACAAAACTTTGTGCTAAGATGATCGAATTGGCGCAAGCCATGTTCGAAGCCAGTCGCTTGTTCAATGGCTCTAATTCCATTAGAACCCCATTGCACTTTGATGGTCTATTGGATAGATTGGAGAGGTTACTTGCAAAGTCTTGACAAGAAGCCACATCCCAGGCTAAGGAGAGGGCAAATGATAGGATAAGCATCCCTCCCCAGGAAGCTTATGTGCCAAACTCCACTGAACCAGACACCTCTTCTTTTATGAATAGGTATTCACTAGAGTTCCTGAGAGAGATTCAAGAAGAGAAGTGGGCAAAGGAAAGTGAAGTCCCTCCCCCTATTGAACTTGTGGACGACGCACATGATCAATTCCCACAGGACATCCCTTCTATATATGAAGAGCAGGAGAGTGCCCAATCTCATGAGAGATTAGATTTTGAGTCTAATTCCTTGCAAGAGTTACCACATTTCACAGGTCCATGGGAAACTAAGTCAACATGCATGAGAGCACCCACGGTCATGATAAGAAATGAAGATTCGATCATACCTAGGAATACTGAGGTAGTAAAAAACACTAAAGTGCAGTGCAATCTCACTTTAGAAGAGCTACTCAAAGTTAAGCCAGAAGTGTGGAAGCATGTAGCCAAAGAAGTGCCAAACTTAACCAAATATCGTTCCCAGGTAGGATCCCACAGAACAGTACCAGAAATACCCTTGGATAAGATAGGAGACATGAGTGAAGGAGAGGAAGGAAATACCTATCTGCCAGTTACCCATCAAGGATACACAACCAAGGCAATTTTAGACTCAGGTGCAGGAGTTGCAATTGCTACCACTTCCTTATGGAAGCGTTGGGGCAAGCCAGCACTCAGGCCAACGAGAATGAAATTGCAGATGGCCGATGGTCATGTTGAAAGGCCCTTAGGATTGCTACAAGGAATAACTCTTACTACATGTGGTGTTGAGTTTGAGCACACTTTTGCCATATGCAACTTCAGCAAAAACCAAGCCTACGAGATGATTTTGGGAAGGCCATTTATGCGGCAATTGCAAGTGGTACAGGATTGGGGAACCAATTCCTTATACTTGCAACACTTAGGTGTTACAACCAAAGTCAATCTCAAGGATTACTCTCATAGAGACGTACCACCTATTCAATGGAATCCCATCCATAGAGCCAAAGATGATACTGAGTCAGTGCATTCCATAGGATCAAGATCCTCATGGATGCATGAAGACACTCACTTATGGATGTGCAAGGTAGCAGTAGAAGAAGAGAAGAGAGAGAAAGCAAGAGAAGTGGGTGAGAAGGATACCCATAGATCGACTCAAGACCCAGCCTATGCACTTGTAGTTTTTCCTGACGAAGAATTTGAGCCTCACGGCTGGGCGGAAATTTTAGCAACAATGGATGTAGCCATCAATGAAGAGCAATGGACACCCCACTGTGATGAGGATGGCTATGACATTTCAGTCTTTTCAATAGAACCAATCATGGGAGATGCAGTTTTAGCAGAATGCGAACCTAGCCATGATGCATTTGAGGATGCAAGTGACTCCGACTTAGAGTCAATCATTATGGACCCACCTTTTGCATCAGATGAAGAATACTTCTATGAAGTTGAAGCTTACCCCCAAAGACACCGAGAAATCACGAATGATGTGAGGTTAGCCACACAAGTAGCCACTAAGAGTGGAGGAAAGAAAAGAAAGAAAAAGGAAGTCACTCCGGAGGAAGAAGAATCCTTGTTTGAGGTTCCTGAAAACTTTAAAAAATATGAGATAGACGATAGGAGAGTCATGATAAGAATGCCTAAACGTGAGGCACAAGCAGGAGAGGCCTATGATAGCAAGGAAACTACCAAGAAAATAGTTGTCGCCATAGAAGAGGGAGAAGAAAGATGCACCTACATAGGGCATGACGTGACGGAAGAAGAAGAGCAAGAGTTGGTAGCTTTGCTAAGAGAGTACAGAGATGTATTTGCTTGGAGCTACAAGGACCTGAAAGGTGTCGACCCAGACATATGCTCACACACGATTCCCATGACCTTAGATGCCAGACCATCTAAGCAGAAGCCCTATACATACAATGATAACTACGCTGCTAAGATCAAGGAGGAGATAGATAGACTGGTAGAAGCTGGGTTTATCTATGAGATTGAGCACACTGAATGGGTATCCCCCATTGTGGTTGTGCCCAAGAAGAATGGAAAATTGCGTGTGTGTATTAACCTTAAAAAAGTTAATGGCGCCACGATTAGAGACAGTTATCCGCTCCCTATCACTGAGCATCTATTAGAAAGGGTCGCAGGCAAGGAAGTGTACAACTTCTTGGATGGATTTTCTGGGTACAATCAGGTAGCCATTGCACGAGAAGATCAGCATAAGACGGCTTTTGCCATAGAGTGGGGCATATTTGCCTTTCGAGTAATGCCATTCGGGCTTACCAATGCACCTGCTACCTTTCAAAGATTGATGTGTCACGTGTTTAAAGAGTTCTTGAGGAAGAATTTGGAAGTCTATGTTGATGATCTTTGCGCTCATTCCAACATTAGACAGACCCATATACCTGAACTCAAACAAATCTTTGATAAATACAGAGAATATCAAGTCTGCCTGAACCCAGAAAAGTGTGTTTTCATGGTCAGGCAAGGCAAAATTCTAGGACACATAGTGTCAAAGAACGGCATATCCACTGACGAAGAGAAAGTGAGAGCCATCGCAGAATTACCTAGGCCAAAGAACGTCAAGGAAGTACAAGCTTTCATGGGACACTGTGGTTACTACCGCCGATTCATTCACATGTATGCTGTCATTGCAAAGCCCATGTACGGACTTCTAACTAACTTTGAGTGGACTGATGAATGTGAGAATTCCTTCAATGAGCTTAAACGAAGATTATGTTCAGCACCAATCTTGACCACACCAGATTGGAACAAGCCATTCCATGTTCATGTGGATGCCTCCAATTATGCTATTGGATGCGTACTTGCACAACCTACTGGTTAAGGTAATATGGATCTTCCTATTGCCTATGCCAGTAGACAGTTGAATGCAGCTGAACGGAACTACACGACCACTGAACGAGAAGGATTGGGCATGGTGTATGCGGTTAAAAAGTTTAGACACTATTTGCTTGCAAATAAGTTCAAATTTTTTACGGATCACGAAGCTCTACTGTACCTGGTAAACAAGCCATGTAATACATGTAGATTAGTAAGATGGTTCCTC
>CM035417.1:74311589-74316589 GCA_020310875.1 Ceratopteris richardii | reverse complement strand
TGGTAGGCAACTACTTCTAAGACTCCCCAAGCTCGAGGACTCCTCGGCTTGTACAAAATGGAGCTACAAAAAGATGAAACGGTATTTACAAGGGTTTCTAGTGATGAGAATCACTTTTAAAATGATGTAAGGTTTGGAAAAATTTTAATAGGTTGCCTTAGTGCTAGATCCGCATGCATGTCCATACTTGGCTTCCTCCCATATGATGCCAACACTCTCCCCCCCTAGTGTGTGTCGCCTCTGACAGACCTCTGCTCCGCGGTTTGATCAATGTATTGCTGTAGTATGTCTGTTGCCAATTCTTGTTCTTTAATCCGCAGTCCCTTGACCAGGTCTCTCTGCAGGGCCTCCCAGTTAACTGCACCAGGCATGTCAGGTTGGGGCGTGGTGTGGAGCTCTGAGTGCATTGTCTGTTCGCACGCGAACAGTTGGAGTAGATGAGTTGGGTGTGGCGCGAATACTTCTGAGTGTGCTTCCCAGAACCCGGTGGTGAACATGTCATCAAACGTTTGCTTGTAACAAGCAGGGAGATATCTTATTCGTGCATGCCACGCATAAGCCACTCTAATACTCGGGGTCGTGCTCATATCATAAAGTAGATCATAGTTACCGTTGATGAAGCCCGAAATTGGCGGCTGAATATTACGTACATTTCGGAAGGTCTTTAACACCACTTGCATCATGTCCAGTATCTTGAGCATCATCTGTGCAGCGACGTCAGGCATGGGGTGGAGGCGTGGCATCCAATATCTGATGGTAGCCATCATGTAAGCTACAGTAGGTGTGCCGGTTGGGGGTGCAATGGTGGGGTAATTGAGCCATTCTTTGCAATTGGCATTGTTCTTAACTTTGATGGCAAATGCCTTCCATGATCTTCTCCGTTGCACTGGCCCGTAGCAATTGTTATACTTCAAGTGCATGGGTGCGTGATCCCATGTTCGTAGCATCTCTGGATAGGTTTCCAGTAACTTTTGCCTCCATATGGGTTGGTGTATGTTCCGTTTGCGAGCGTCCTCTAGAATGTCCTCAGGTTCGAATTGGGTAGAGAAAGTAGGGTACTTGTTGGTCTTACGTTTGATCTCGGCATTGTAGTCGGCCAACAGTACAAAGTATGGTTTATATTGTAATTCTGAGCTGGTTATCAGTCGCCTGGTAGCCAAGTGCTTAAAATATTCCGATTGAAGTATGGTCTCCTTGATAGCCTTCATAGCCACCCTTTGAGTTGTGATATGCTCTTCATGAGTCGCCCCCATCTCTTCTACGTGTTTCATCCATACCGGAGGGGGTTCCTCGTACGTGTCTTGTCCTTCATCAGTGATTGTGCCTCCTGGAAAAGGTTGAGGCTCATAAGCATCGTCAAATGTTTCCTCCACTGGAATGGCTATGGCCTCCTCCTCTGTTGGTTGATCAGGTGGAGAGGGGGGTCGTTCGTATTGTAGCAACTTAATTTTTAATTCTGCAATCTGTTGTCGTAGCTCAAGTACCTCATTGGCCATTGAAGGTTCAGGTTCTGGTGAAGTAGTAGCATCGACCATCTCTTTATGTGTTGGTGGTTGTGGTGTATGCACTTGGGATCTTTGTAGTTCCTTCACCTGGTCTACCAAATGGTCATGTGCCTCCAAGAGGGTTGCATATTCCTCTAACGCCTGTTGAATGTGTGTTGAGGGAATAGCTTTGAATTTGGCAGGGTCTATAGGTGCTCCAGGGGTATTTTCCATGGCTGCTTCTAGATTCTCCTGGTTTTGTTGTTGTAGCCTTCTGTTTTCTTCTTGAGCCGCTGCTAAGTGGCGACGAAGTAAAGCCATGTTTCTATGTAGTCTAGCATTGCAACCCAACTGATCTCTGAGTTGTTCCTCCATAGCCTTACCCGTCTCCGTATACTTGGCTTCCAGCTCTGCATTCGATTGTTGGAGAATGGTCACTTCGTGTTGTAATGTTGTATTACTTAGCTCCAAGGCATTGACACGTGCCTGGAGTTGAGCCGAGAGATTGCATAGCTCTGTGTTATTTTCTTCCAGTAATCTATACTCCTGCTTAAGTTGAGTGGCCGCTTCGAACATGGTGTCTAGTGCATGACTAAATGATGTGGATGCAGGGGTGGAGGTGAAAGATGCAAGGGGTCGGGAAATGGGAAAGGGAACAGTGGATGTTGTGCTGACAATGGATGTGTGCGGTGGCGTGCGTGAAGTTACAAGTGGTGGTGTTGAGACAAAAGTGGTGGTGAGTGGTCCTCTGGAAGGTGAAATGTCCATAGGATCGGACGTGATGGTGTGTGAAGTGTGAATCGTGAATACGGGAATGGTAGGTGGTGTGTTAGTGGTGGCAGTGAATGTGGGGGAGGTGGGTTGGGGAAGGGACTTTTTATTATAATTCTCAAATTGTTGGAGTATATTTACAAGGTTTGTCCAGAATGTAGGTTGGGTGATTTGGGGTGATTCCGAGGGGGTTAAAAGGGGTACAGTGGATAGGGGTTGGGAAGGAGGAAAGGTATTGGTGGGTGGAAATGGGTGTGTCAAGGTTTGGGTAGTGGCAAGTGGCTGTTCGAGGGCTGGGAAAGAAGGGTGACCTATATGGGATTCAGAAATTTGGCTGGAACTGGTGGATGGAGGTAAAGGGACAGATGAAGAGATGGTGGTGTGTGGTATAGTTTCACTAATGGCTAATACTGGTTGGTCTGGAATACTGGTGGTGGGGGTTTTGGAGGGCTGGATGGGAGGTGATGGTGGAGATGGTACCTGTATAATTACATCTGGGTCCTCATTGTGAGTGGGACTGGCCATGTGAACATCTTCCTGAGTGTTTGTAGGGAGTGAGGTAGAGACTTCCATCTGAATCATTTTTCCCTTTCGCGGTCGCGTATCAATCCTTCGTTGGTCGTATTGAGGAGGGTTGCGATGTAACATGATCCTCATTGCTTCTATAATTCCATAGGTCTCAGCCAAAAGGTTCAGTGATTCGACAAAGTGGGGGTCAGCATTCTTTGCTTGAAGCATTTGATTCACCATCGCTCTATTTGCCTCTTCTGATAGCTTATGCCTTTTTTGTACCTGCTTGATCGTCTTGTAGAGCCGTTTGAGTTGTGCCGTGTAGGCAGGAGCTTCCTCTTCACTCTCTTCTGGTTCATTCCCCTGTGCTTCTTCTTGAATTTGTGTGCTTTCAATGTGAGGATGTTGTGCCTCATCTTCCCAATGTACTCTTCGAGCCTCACTATGGGGTTGTCCTCTCTGGGATGATGATCCAGGGCAATCGGTGTCAGAGGAACACTCACTCTCAGATAAGTGGGTTGTCTGCAGGAAGCTTTCAAAGTCAAAATTTGGATCCTCTGCCAAAGTACCCATGGATGCAAACTCAGCATCTATGGGTAGTGGGGGGGCTGATGGAGTGGGTTGTACCAAGTCTCCTGATTGTAGTCCCTGAAGATGAATAGTGAAAGGGGAAACTTGTTCCTCTTCTCTGAGGGAAGCATCTGTGATGGTCTCATGAGGGATTAGAACCTGTGAAAGGGAACCACGCATTCTTTTTGCGGGTTGAACCCCTAACTTCTGCCCCTTGAAGAATTCCAGTTGTGAGTACTTAAGGGCCCTTGCGATCGGTACATCATAGGCAAGGCATCTGTAGATAATTCTTGTAATGACACAGCAGCCATTCAAAGTGGACTTCCGCACTCCTCGCTTGCCTGCTTCATATAGCTGGTCCAAGATCCACACGGGCATTTTAATTGGCAAGCCTCCAGTCTCTGCTAAGTATAATCCATACCATATTTTCTTATGAGGTTGGGTGAACCGGTCTTGAGCTGGAAAAGCGAAATGTTGAAGGCACATCCGTAATGGACTATGGCGATGTTGGGGGTGAGGGCACACATTTCTTTCAACTTCTTGATTTTATTGTTCTTCATAGATTCCGGTATCAAGGGATCCCGGTCGGAGGGTACATGGGTGCCATACATATGAAGGGCTTCTCTGATTAAAGTAATATTCAACTCAAACTTCTTCATTTCCTCCTGGTTTGATAGGGAGGGTACCAGGAATGTGCCTGAATGATCCTTATCTCCTGTCGCCTTCAGTGTGGCAATCAAGTAGTAGCACCTCAGAAAATCAGGTCTAGGCAAAGCTGCACTAAAATAATCTTGCAATCCCGCTTTGAGCCAAATATCCTGAAGAGGGGCTGCATTCTGTAATGTTTCAAATTCTCTCGAGAAGAATTGAAACGTCCACCAGACTCCTCCGAATTCCAACTTGGATTCCCAGATATGATCTGCGTCGCCCAAATCTCCTGGCATCTCATTGAACCAATGAGAATGCCCCTTTACTCTTTCTGTCAGGCCACTTGGTGGATCCGGAATGGGAATTCTTCTCACATTCAAAAGCTCTTCAGGCCTTGCTGTTAGTGGAGCCTCCACAGGCATGGTATCCCAATTGCTTTGAGTGCTAGTGCCTGCCTGAGAGCTCGTGCCTGCTGTTGCTGCCATGGGAATTGGGTGCTTATCTGCTAGAAGAAGAAAGGCACATTAGTGTTGCATAGGAAACAAGATGTAATGGTGTCCCCTTCACAATGCTAACATGGCAATCCAGAAGGTTAGTGGTTAGAGGTGAAGTATGTGTGATAGATGTGAGTGGTGATTAGAGGTTAGTGTCATTCTAGATGCATACTTTGGTTATGCAATGGACTTAGAATGCACCTATATCAGAGTGGATGGATTTACAAAATTGGGTCAGGGGGTTTGATACAAGGTTTAAGTCTCCAAACTTTGATACAGGGTTCATAGCTCTTAGAGCTAATGATATGTAAAGATTTATGAACTAGATTGTGATGGATTTGGGACCTTTTGGGTACCCCTTTTGGATTTGACCTTTTCGGTTTGACTGAGTGTGGGTTAGGGTGGGATTTAGGTAGAGTTCCTGAGTTGTTTGCCAAGAGGACTTGTGAGTGTTGAATTATGCTAGTGACTAGAGTTGGAGCTATTTGGGCTCATAAGCAGGCCTTGGGCACCCATATCTGTC